>JABXWE010007996.1:0-43634 GCA_014611495.1 Limonius californicus
TAAATTACAAATCAGTTGCAACTAAATACTTGTTCATTTTCACATTTTGTTGGGCCAAAATTTTTAACTACCTGAACTGTCACACAGTTTGACATACAGGTAAATGTCATTCAAGCTCATTACAGCTGACGTGCTAGACGGAATAGCTTTTTTTCTAGCTTGCTGCAATTGACTTTTTAAAAAATCACTTTGTATACTGTCTCATATTATTTTTGTAGGAACAAAAGCAAGGTTTTCAGCGTGCCTTTATTTTTTTGTAAATTTCAATATTTACTAGAAAGCGTATATTCACTTCCCATATACATCGACACCAACATTACAGTATTAGAGAGACCAAAGTATTGAAATTGCATGCATACAATTATTTACTGTGGAATTGATACGAGGTTTATAAATTAAGTAATAAGGCTGGTAGCATAGCGTTCGATTTGGCAACACTGCAGAGACGGGAGTGGAAGGGGCGCCGGGTGAACATGTGATACGCCTTCAGTACGAGTTTGAACTCGCTACAATCATTTGGTTGTCCATAGCGATTTTTTTCGTTAAACAGTTCTGAAAATGAGTGACATCCATTTCGAGCAACGGTGTGCTATCAAGTTTTGCTTCATACTAGCAGAAACTTTAGCAAAACTTCGGCAGGTCTACGGAGACAGTGTTGTGTCAAGGGCCCAGGTTTTTCTGTAGTGTAAGGCATTTTCAGAAGGAAGAGAGTCGATTGAAGATGAACCTCGCAGCCTTCATTTTGAAAAACCGATATGTCGACAGAATCCGGGATCTTGTGCGTTCAGATCGACGGTTGATAACATTCAGAATAATCGGGGAAGAGCTGAATTTGACTCACACCACCGTTCATCAAATTATGACCAATGAATTGGGGATGAGAAAAATCTGCGCAAAAATGGTTCCGAAAAACCTTTCGCAGGACCAAAAGGACATCAGGAGGGAAAGGTGCCTTGATTTTTTTGGAATCGATTGAAAATAATCCCCATCCTGGGTGTTTGAGTATGACCCAGAAACCAAGCGCCTAAGCATGGAATGGCACACTTCAACATCTCCAAGGCAAAAAAAGCAAGAATGAGCAAGTCTAAGATCAAATGCATGCTGATTTGCTCTTTTGATAGCCAGGGAATCGTTCACAAAGAGTTTGTACCTCAAGGCCAAATAGTTACTCAATACTTTTACAGAGAGGTTCTTGAAAGCCTTCGAAAAAGGGTCATGCGTGTGAGACCAAACATCAAGAACAACTGGGTGTTGTATAACGACAATGCACCTCGTCACACAGTAACGGTTTTTTGGCCAATCAGAACATTCCTGTGGCTCCTCAGCCTCCTTAGTCGGCCGGCTTGAGTCGTTGGACTTTTTCCTCTTCCCGAGACTGAAAAATCACTTCAAGGGACGTCATTTTGGGACACTGGAAAACATTCAAACGGCTGTAACCGGCCAGCTGAAGGCTATTCCAGTATCCAAGTTCCAGAACTGCTATGAAGAGTGGAAGAACCGTCTCCAGCGCTGTGAGTCTTGCCAAGCCATTTACTTTGAAGGAGACAATGCTGAATTGTAATTTTTTTCGAATAAAAAAATTGATAAAATCAGTCTCATTACTTAATTTACACACCTCGTATACTTCCAAAATTTTAGACATGAGGAGCTATAGATTATTGTACGCTCCTAACCATGGGAAGTGCAGGCACTTCTTCCTCAGAAACGATTTGCCTTATCCAGTATTCTTGTACTAGATTTCGGAATCCAGACTCTAGGCACACAATCCTAATGCCCTGACCTGAATATAATTAGTATTTAAATTTAAATTTTTAGTTTATCATCCATCATCATCATACCGCTCAGGCGCTTTGACTGCGACTATGATGTTATTTTCGCTAGTCAACAAAAACCGCCTGTTGGTAGGTCGCTTTTTAATGTAGCTACTTAGAAAACGCGTAGTTTACCTTATTTTAGGTCTCTGTACTAGTCCCTTAGGGTTATGGACAAATGTTAATAGTTACGGCTGGACACCGGCGCCGACGTGTAACCCTTTGTTTTTAATTTAGCGAATAATACGTATCCTAAAAATAAACCAACATAATTACTCATAAATTAATCTAAATCATTATTAAACCCAAGTTCCGACATCGAGCAAAGGACCTTCGCGCCTCATGTTTGTAGCCTTAAGGCGACAACTGCCACAATAAACTCTCGTTAAAAAGAGATCTTGTTATCGCGATACGGTTACTTGCTAATAACGATAATTTTGCACATAGACACACTCCGCGCGAAATTATCGCGTACTTTCTGACCTCTTCAAGCAATTCTGTTCATATTTTTGGCATTATCTCTCGCCGCTCAGCCATTGTGCTACAATTTGCGAACCTGAAATTCAGCTACCAAAATTAACAATAAAACCACACGGACACGACATAAGCAATTTCGTCATGTAAGACGTGTAATTTTCGTTTTAACCTTGTCTCTTTATGTCTTATTATTTCGGTACATTTTAAAAAGTTGTGGGAAAGAATGTACTAGGTAATGGCACGTTGTTTGATTGTTCATACTCCGTAAGCATAGAAAATCGAAGACCATTCCAGCCAACAATTGCCGCAATAAGCGCATTCAGTCAAGTGCAAAGGTTGCAAGTTCTTCGCAAATTGACCTACAATTGGAAACATACGGTAATGGTTAAAATCAGGGTCACGAAACGATATTTACTGTACGCTTTTCGGTTGAGTAATGATAGCTATTAAAGTAATTAGTTTACTTTTTCCATTTCCTTTTGACCTGGCGGACTTTTTAAGATCTGATATGGATTTCATGTATGTGAAATTATTAAAATAAATACATTAAGAGACCCAAGTCAGTAGAATTTTAAAGGAATAAAACCGCAGACCGCAACAACCGACATGTGTGCGGTGCATTGCGAAAATATCGGCCTACATTTTACAGTTACATAAACATAGTGAATAGATAAGAAAAATAATCGAGGGTTTATAATTACGCCTCGAGTTTGGGAAATCTTGGCCGTTAATTGATAAATCCTGTTTTCTTGTTTAATTTAGCGAAGCTGCTTAAAAATGGGTTTTGGCTTTTATAAAATTCTAGGGAATTTTACAAACTGTTCGTATTTAACAATTTGAGATATTTGCGGGCTTGAATCTACACAATTTTATAAATTTACTTGTTTTTCTGAAGGCGGATGCTAATGTTTCGAAATAATATTTATAATGGAATTAAATGGCGATCATATACGATGTGTACAACAATGCAGGTTCCAATGAGAACAAGAAGAATAGCACAGTTAAAGTGGAAGCGAATGCCGGTTATACAATGTTTTGGGTGTAAACAGGGACAGAGCATTCTCGAGATATTAGAATTTTACATTCTAATAATATGAATCTGAGCGAGCTATACACTCACTTCAATATTTCTAACCTGTTTTATAATAAACAAACATGAAAATAAAATTTTTCAAAAACATGTTCGAGGTATCAAAGAAGTATTTCGGAAATCACTAAAATATAATTTTCGTTTGCTTCTTCGAGTACTGTGGCTCTTACGAGACGTAGCGATCTTTTTGCCTATGCCTTTATTGCACGTTGTAAAGTACCATAGACAGAGAACCTACAGTTTAGGATGGGCTCCACACCATGGGAAGTGTAAGCACTTCTACTCCAGAGAAGATTTACTAGGCGGAATACCTCACTCGTTTGCCATTGCCTTGCGGCCTTTAAAAATCCGATATTTTGGTACTGGGAATTGAGCCACAGATCATTATCGTGGAAGACTAACGCACTGACCTCTAGCTCATGACCGCATCTATAATATAATCTTCCAGATCTTATTAATATAAAGAAGAGATCCCCGTACAGACGTGAACATTTCAAAAATATTTGTAACAATTGTGTTATTATAACCGTATTTTATAAGCGAAAAGATAAAATTTGAAAAATGCATCTAGAGAATAATATATTTTGACGGCCTTATTTGCCGCTACCATATTAAAAAATTTAAATACGTATGAACAACGTTGTTTTTTAACTCATATTTTACTGAAAATGTTTAAAAAAATTGACTGTGATCGAACTATCAGAAGATCATAACGGCAATTGTATGAAAATAATACAATTCAGCAAGATCAACTTCCATTTCTGGTTCTGAATGTTTGCAATAACCTTATCTCTCTGATCTCTCTATGGATTTTTATTACAGGGTGGGGCACAAGTGCGAAATATTTGTTGAAATCATAAATTTCTCTTAAGGTTCTCAATAATTAATATTTTTCTTTATAGCTTCTTGATCTCCAACAACTTACAAAATGTAAACCAATGTACACGTTGTTTCCTGTTTTAGACATTTTTATTTATATATTTAAAAAATCTTAACCGCCTTTTTCGCGGTTACTGTTACATAAAGTATAATCTATAGCGCTAATAAAAAAAATTATAAACTAAGTTTTTTAAATACATATTAAAAAAATTAAAATTTAAACGTTTACTATACAGGGCGAGGCTGCCAACACGGATCAGTTTGATATCTCGGTTAATTGAGGTATTAAAAACATTTTTTTTTTTGGGCCTGTGTGTATAGGAAAACTATTTCTTGGCTATTTCGAGGAAGTTAAAGAATTTTTATGAACTACTTATATAATTGTTTTTTTTTTAATTTAAACTTTTAGTGTTGATCATTGATTGGAACATGGTTCTCCGCATCTACAATATTTAAATAACTGCTGTGGATTTGGACAAAGAGTTCCAATTAGTGCGGTATTAACGTAAAATCGAAAATAAAACAATGAAACATCAAGTTCTAATCACATAGCAGCAAAACAAAGTTCTTTGGTTTATTTTAAATTTTGTTAATGCGTTAACGTTAACGGTATTAAGAACTCCATTACTAATCTAGTTTTTATTTTATTTGTTAATTCCGAACGTGCCAGCTTTTACTACCAGTAGGGTTTAACGAACTATTGGCAATTTTTTTTAATAGCCCGCGTCATCCCATTGTTGGGCAAGAGCCTCCCTCATCAGGGGGTTGTTGAATAGTAAAATAAAATTATTTTTTCTAACTAAACAATATTAGATAAAAAAGGGAATAATTAATACTGCTAACATTAACAAAAAACTGAAATGAACAACAAACATTTAAAAAAATTTGGAACCGCCCAGGAATCGAATCCAGGTTTTCAGCATGAGAGCCTGGCGCTTCATAAGGTCAGCCCATTTAGCTGTTCGTTGTACGATGGGATTATTGCATATAATAGCGATACTCCATAACCTATAAATTGGGTTGCTTAATAATTTTAAATGCAAAGTGCCACATTTAGAAGTATCTGGGAAGACAGTATCCGCGCAACTTTGTTTCCCGCTGTATGATTTCTAGGTCGCTGTTAATACCGCGCTAATTTGAACTCGCAGACCTAATCCACAACATTTACATACATTTTTTTAGGGAAACGAATCAAAGGAAACGAATATTTCCCAGAATTTAATATCCACCACACAAACCATTCAAATGTTTGTGAAGTGTTTGATTTTTTTGCGCAACTAGAAAAGAGTTATTGTTTAGATTTTGATAACTTTATTTTACAAAGTTTTTGAGTACGTAGTGGTCTAATGAAATAGTATTAAAGTTGGAAGTGTATACATGAAAAAGAGCCAGCTATTTGGAAGTGTTGCGGGGTTTAAAAAAGAAAGATTCCCTAATGGCACTTTTTGCACTTGCTTGAATAAAGGAAAGTGGAGTACGAGTAGAGGCGGCCGTAGACTAGAGGTTAGTGCGTTAGACTTCTACGTTGCAAGTTCTAGGTTCAATTCTCAGTGCGGAATATCGGATTTTTAACGGCCGTTCTCCCTCGAAAGGCAATGACAAATCAGCGAGGTATTCCGCCTAGTAAATCTTCTATGGAGTAGAAGTGTTTACACTTCACGTGATTCGGAGCCCACTTTAAACTGTTGGGCCTCTATGTCTGTGGCACTCTAAACGCGCAACATAGGCATAGGGGAGAAAATCGCTACGTCTTGTAATAGATAACGAACTCAAAGAAGAAGAGTACGAGCACTGGCACAGATGAGGTCTATAAACCTACAAAGTTTGCCTTTTGTAAAATGTCTAGTTTTATTATATTTTTATAATATTATTATTACTAGCTTTTTAATAACAGTAATAAAATTTAAAGTTTCAACCAACTGATGCTCGATAAATAGTAGCATGTTTGAAGCAGCGTGTTTAGTATATGACGAATAGTTTGGCAAATAGTTCGCCAAATAGCAAAGATTCGGGATTCGGCATATACCGCTTGTGTTGCGCCGACTTTTAAAACATTCGATTGACATAACAAATCTATGTAATGTTTAAAAGAACGGTGAAAACGATAGGGTTGCTGTGTCGTTATTATTAATTAAAATTAAATTTTCATTTCATGGAACGATGGCAAAAATATAACCCAAGTTGCTGCAACGAATACACCGTACTTTAGACACGCTGTGTATATACTTGAGTTAACTGAAATATACACACTGCACGTATCCGTGACGTCATTTGTTTAGTACATTACATTGAATGACTGGAACGCCTACGTGAAAACCTAATTACATGCTACGCCATTCTGAACGTTGTTGTGGTAATACACTAAAAAATGACGTCATAAACATGTATGATGTACATGCAAATCTGACTCAGTATACTTCCATCTTTAATAGTTCATCACAATCGAAGTGACCGCTTCAGAGATAACGATGATTGTACATTGCACATAATTTGCGAAGAGATATTTTATGGCCAATAAAATATCAAAATATTAAATCTAAAATTCAATCAATCATTACCCTATATCGAGATAAATATTCAGAAGAAGAAGAAAAGATAAAGACAAAATAAACTAAATATCCGACTCGGTTGGTTGTGAGCTATACCAGGGGATGTTGAAGGCCTTCCAATATTTTTTACTCATCCCAAGCACCTTATCGTCTGAAAATCTCAAAAATGCCGAGCGAAACCGCCAGCTGCTGCACGGGAATGTTTTTAGATACAAATCGCAGATGGAAGACGTCTTCGGGCTTATATTGGTGGCGCAAACTCTCGGTATATTCTGCTCCGTATATAATTAATATAACGGCACGTGAGTGGCTGCGACTTTTTCCCTGAGATCAACTTCCAGTCTCATTTTTCAAGAAACCATTACGTATAGTTTTCTATTCTTTGTAATTCCGCTGTAAGGCAACACAATAAAAACTCTCGGTAGGAATGCTGTCGTTCTTGTTCCAGCACATACGTTACAAGAGCAGAATATACTCGATTTTGTGGTTTTCTCCGTGTTGCTGGAAGTCTTAACGCTTTCCATACAAAATATTTCATTAAGGAACACCCTAGCAATTATTCGAATTATCAGTTTTCCTTGCTATTTGAAATGTTAGCGGAAATACCCGTTTTGTACTTCCTGGATCTTCAAAAAAATTGGTTTTAAAAGTGTTTATCCGTGGATACAAGTGTTTTTACTATATCTCTGAAACGGCTGCCCGATTTTCATGAAATTTTAAATTACTAAATTTATTAGAAATATGTCGGTAAAACATGTTTCTGGAACAAATCCAGAACCTAAAGCAAAAGTTATACGCTTTAGGTACCATTTTTGCCGTTGTTGTTATGCTATAGAGAGCGCAAAAATGTACTGTACCTATTTTATGATATTATGACGTATACGTATGCATCGACCAACTAACATTGAGTTAGTCATTTCCTTGTAACTCTGTTCGCATCATCTTCTGTACTTCTTTCTTACTGTGTTCTACTTATAGCTTTCATTGATGGAGCTTAAATATGTCGTTTTAAGGCGTCGTAATGGTAGACTCAAATCATCGTCGTTTTGAGCTGTCACACAAAGTTTTTTATCTATGTGATAAACAAGAATCTCTGAGAGACTTGACAAAAGACTGTTTTAATTGATACAATGTAACTTTGTTACGAAGTACTTACAGGAGGCGTTGAAAAAATAAACAAATAAGAATAGCTCAGTTTTAATTGGACTCGGCTAAAATACGTCACTTTAGACGGCATAGTGGTAGATTCAAATCATCGTCTCAAAAAGTAGGAAAAAATTTGGTACAGTACAACCTCGCTAATTAGTACTAATGGGACAGGGTTGGCCACCACTGTTATCCAAAATTATATTATTCTAAAAAATTCCCCGGCCTAAGTGCATAGAGATGCTTGGAAAACCGCGTCCTAGATCTCGCTCTTCCAAAGCAAGCAAGCAAGCAATCGAATGCAAATTTTTACATACATTACTCTTGTATTTATTATTTAAACATAATTGTAAGTTGGAAAACCTGTTAATCGTCTACCGCCCCACGAACAACAACGTACGATTTCATAATACGCAAAATTTGAAATTGAAAAGCATTACTTTGGAATTATTTTTAGAACACAGCTATACTTTAGAATGGAAAAATTAAAAATACTTAATTCCTTTATTATTAGAAACATCAAATTTACAGTTTCTGTTGGAAATTAATTTGAACCTTTGAAATGGCTTTCGAATGTCATAAAATAATTCAAAAGTAACGGATTTCTATTTGAAGCTTTAAATATTACGAAAAGTTTACAATGCTACTATAATTTTTGTTGGATTTTAAAGGAAATCTAAAGGCTTTCAAATTTATGCTTCCACTAAAATAATGAATACAGAAGCAAAAGATTAATATATGTATGTAAAACATTACAGTTGATTCCCTATGGCAAATTTTCTGATGCTACACTGGTATGTAAATATATATGTAAATCAAATATAGCTTTAAGGATTTTAATTAAATTTTGTCTTGACATAGATGCAGAAATTGATTTGTTTTAAATTATAATATTTATTCGTTATTTAAATGGAAATTATCATTGCTATGAAATTTAAAATGTAAAATATGTATTAAATGTTGTTCGAAATAATATACGACTGAAAAACAGTTATGTAAATATGCAAAACTATCATTCGAAATATGGAAAATTTAGATGATGTATTTCTAATCATTTCCCTTTTAAGCAAACCAAAATTCTTCAAAGTTTTTGGTATTCCAAATGCGATTCGCTTGCCAACAACGTCTGTAATCTTGAAAAATCGTATCATCTGAAACATAAGAAAATATAGGTGAAGTATTTTTGACCATTTATTTTTAGTCGAAACGAAATTCGTAAATTCCTTAAGGCTTTTAGATATTGCAAGCGTGATTCGCGAACATCTGTAATTTCAAAAAATCATATCATCTAAAACATGGGGAAGCTAGGTGAAGTACTTCCGATCATTTCTCCAAGCGTCATTCGCGTGCCGAAAGCGTCTGTAATCTCGAGAAATCATATGATTTGAAACATAGGGAGGTACAAGTGAAGTATTTCTGATCATTTCTTTTCAGTGTAAATGAAATCCTTAAATTCTTTAAAGTTCTTGGTATTCCAAATGCGATTCGCGTGCCAAAGGCGTCTGTAATCTCGAGAAATCATGTGATTTAAAACATAGGGAGGTCTAGGTGAAGTATTTCCGATCTTTTTTTTTTCTAGTGTAAATGAAATCCTTAAATTCCTTAAAACTTTACGTATTCCAGGCTTGATTCGCGTGCCGAAAACATCTGTAATCATCATCATCATCATCATCATCATCATCATCTGACATGGAGCTGACTCGAGAGGCGATCCTGGATACGCCAGGCCCACCCCATGCCAGTAGGTGGGTAGGAAGTTTCGGGATAGGGTGGGAGTGGGTGGGGCATTGCACATACCGTAAAATGCCCCTGAATGATCTTAATTGCAACTACTATTTGTCATTGGGACCAGCCACCTAGCTAAAACTGCATTAAATTAAAACCCATTAGTTATCTTGCACTAGTTGATTAATTTAATGAATGTACCCTCAAGCCCTTATGATTTAACCCTAATTGCCTGGATCTATGCACTTATCTGCAACTATATACTCCGTCTAATCTAATCCGTCACCGAACTGCCGTATAAAATCCTCACAGATTATCAAAATCGAAGAGCACACTCGAATCACAACCATTCACTACGAGAGCTCGGCACGAAGTCCAGCGTGCCGAAAACATCTGTAATCTCGAAAAAATCATAAGATTTAAAGCATAGGGAGGTCTAGGTGAAGTATTTTCGATCTTTTTTTTAGTGTAAATGAAATTCTTAAATTCCTTAAAACTTTACGTATTCCAGGCTTGATTCGCGTGCCGAAAACATCTGTAATCTCGAAAAAATCATAAGACTTAAAGCATAGGAAGGTCTAGGTGAAGTATTTCCGATCATTTCTTTTTTAGTATAAACGAAATCCTTAAATTTCTTAAAGCTTTTAAATATTCCAAGCGTGATTCGCGAACGTGTAATCTCAAAAAATCATATCATTTGAAACATAGGGAGGTGCAAGTGAAACATTCCGATCATTTCTTTTTTTAGTATAAATAAAATCCTTAAATTCTTTAGTTTTTGGTATTCCAAATGCGATTCGCGTGCCAACAACATCGGTAATCTCGAAAAATCATATCAACAACAACAACAAGGACTGTCTAGGACCTAGGTGAAGTATTTCCGATCATTTCTTTTTTAGTATAAACGAAATCCTTGAATTCCTCAAAGCTTTACGTATTCCAAGCCTGATTCGCGTGCCGAAGGCGTCCGTAATCTAGAGAAATCATATGATTTGAAACTTAGGAAGGTCTAGGTGGAGTATTTCCGATCATTTTTTTAGTCTAAACGAAATCCTTAAATTCCTTAAAGCTTTGTGTATTCCAAGCGTAATTCGCGTGCCGAAAACATCTGTAATCTCGAATAATCATATGATTTAATACATAGGGAGGTCTAGGTGGAATATTTCCGATCATTTCTTTTTTTAGTATAAACGAAACCCGTAAATTCTTTAAAGATTTTGGCACTCCAAATGCGATTCGCGTGTCGACAACGTCTGTAATCTCGAAAAATCGTATCGTCTGAAACATAAGGAAGTATAGCTGAAATATTTCCAATCATTTCCTTTTTAATCAAAACAAAATCATTAAATTCCTTGAAACTTTACGGATTCTAAGCGTAATTCGCGTGCCGAAGGCGTCTGTAATCTCGGAAAATCATATGATTTAAAACATACGGAGGTCTAGGTGAAGTATTTCCGATCATTTCTTTTTTACTATAAACGAAATCGTTCAAATCTTTGGTATTCCAAATGCGATTTACATGCCGACAACGTCTGTAATCTCGAAAAATCGTATCATATGAAACTTAAGGAAGGCTAGGCGAAGTATTTCCAATCCTTTCTTTTACAGGCAAAACGAAATCCTTAATTTTCTTCAAGCTTTAGTTAGTCTGAATGTAATTCACGTGTTAAACGTCTATAATCTCAAAAAATTACCATCATACTCATTACTAACTAGACGTATGTTTCGCAATATGGTGGAACCTTGAACGTTCCTACAATTACGGTATTAAAAATATACTAAATTATCATTTGAAACATAAGGAAATCCAGGTAAAGTATTTCTGATCATATCCTTTTCAGTCAAAACGAAATCCTTACATTCCTTAAAACTTTAGCTATTCTAGGAGTGATTTGCGTCTCGAAAACGCCAGCAATCTCAAATAGCTACCAAAATACCTATTACTAATTATACGTGTGTATTTCCAAATATTTCTCTTGTAATCAAAACAAAATCCTTAAATTCCTTAAAGCTTTAGATATTCCTAGCATGTTTCTGAAAACGTCTATAATCTTGAAAAGTTACCATCGTATACTTCTTAATTGTAAGTATTACGTTCTGGTGACATGTTAGATTATTGATACAGTGTTATAAATAATTTCTTAACATGGGAACGTATAGGCGATAGGTTTCCTATCATTACCGTTTTAAGCCAAACGAAATCCTTAAATTCCTTAAAGCCTTGGGTATTCCAAACGTGATTCACGCGCCGAAAACGTCTGTTATCTCGAAAAATTACCATCGTACTCAAATCACGGATATTTGATAATTGGAACGTGTAGGTATGTAGCCTTCCTTGTCGGTTATTAAACGATTTTCGAAGACCGTGTACCGCACAAAAAACATGCTTTATGCGACCGTAATATTTACTGACCCAAATAGGAAATTCACGACAAGCCAAACACCATTTAGCACTTAGTGGACTGAAAACGGCCGCAAATACAGACATTACTAAGCCCGTTAATACTTCATGTAACAATAAACACCGCAATTATTACTACGCGTACATGAACTTCAAAGTTACACATTAAAAACTTGAAGTATTGCAGCACTTTGGGTTCTAAACTTGTTAATTTGCTGGAAGCTGCTTGTACACAACGTTAAATTATTTACGATGTGAACTGAGCGGATTTTTTATGTCGGTAATTTAATGTCACAAATAAGGAACCGTAAGTAACAAATGGGTAAACTTGGTTGGGAATAAATTAAGTATACCTACCCAGTTGCACAGGATAGTTCACATATAACTTCACAAGCCAATGCGGATGGTTTGTTCCAGGAAATATGCGATATAACATTTTGAAAAATTAATAATAGGAAATATACCATTGTTTTTTCAGCTTGGCAAAATCTACAAAAATTATTTCCCCAGATAAATATTGACACTTAGCAATAGTATTTCATTAAATACCTGATCAAAATTATAATTTAAAAACCGCCAATTATGCTCAGTATGACTTAACGAAAAGGAAACTTGGATATGGTCTCTCTTATGTAAATAAATATTTTGTTGATCTTTTACCATGATTTTGCAAAGATGTGCTCTCCATTTATACCCATATATTAGATATATTTTCAAAAATAACCAAATGAGTAGCAGACAATCATCCACATCAAACCCTTCCGTTTCTTCTATCTTCCTTAAGTTAGACCAATGGCCTTACTACTAATCAACAAGAATTCTGGATAGGAAACTGACCTAACCCATGGTGAGAAAAAATCCATCACATATTTATATAACCACCAAGACCTACCACTTAATGTTGCTTCGTCGTTCGGGTACTGCCAACATCTCGGATCGTTCTTTACTATGAAAACCATAAACCAGTTTGCATTTACCACCAGAATTTCTTTCGTATGAATTAGCTAGAACTTGTCTAATGGACTATAAACTGCTATAGTTACACTAATTATATTCCAAATTTCAAAAAGCAGGACTTTTATTTTATTATTTATGTTTTTTCCTCGGTTGTTCTGGATATCAGAACGATTTCTTACGTTTTTCTATATGTTTTCGGTATTCTAGGGAGTTTTTGAATTATTGGGTTTCTCTTGAATTATCTTGTCTATTGTGAGCTGCATTACGGTTTTGTTGGGTTTGGTGAGGTTGTACTGGGCTTTATAATTCTTTCTGGGCTTCTGTAAGTTATCACCGAAACCTTTAATATTTTTTCAAGGAATTTCCTAAATGTTTGTGTTTCCGAGTATACCTCGAGTCCTTCTCTAGATTATTTTGAATTTATATGTTATTCTGGTTTTTGTTTTTGGCATTTGCTAGTCCTTCTTGAATTTTATAAGACCCTTTAAAGCGTTCTTTTGAACTTTTGTATGTTTACTCTGGGGTTTTCAAAGATTTTTTTACATTTTTTTGAGTTTTCTGAGCTTCTGTAAGTTATATTACATTATTATTTCCGGGGTTTCGTGAGTTTCATTGGACTGCAGTTTGATATTACTGAAGCGTCTAAATTCTTTTTGGATGATTCTCTAAATTTAGTGTATTTTGTGAGTTTTTCTTACGTTCTTAAATTTTTCTAGTTACTTGTTTCAATTTTTAAGAATTTTATACGTTTTTCTTATATTTTGGTAACCTTTAGCGGGGTCTAAAAGTCTTTTATGAACTTCTGTAGGTTTACTCTGGGATTTGTTAAGATTTTTCTCAATTTTAGGGTTTCCTTAGGTTTTTCTATTTTTCATTCGAATATTTGTAGGGCTTTTGAGTTTTTATTGGCTTTCTCGTGTGTTTCTGTAAATGAAATATTTAGGGTTTTTCTTGAATTTGCTCGAATCATATGAGGTTTTCTTAGGCTTCTGTCAGTTCGTTCGGGTTGTTTGCAGACCACGGTTAGATTAGTCATCTTTTCAAAATCGTGTGCTGTACTGCTGACTGTGTGTTGAGTAAACACTGAACTGTACTTGTTTTAGTAAAGATGGATGAATTTTTATAACATAGAACCTTCCGTCTCTGGCAGTGGCAAGAATAATAAGAAAAACAGATTGTACACCGAATAAAAATATAGTTTTACCGTTATTTCCCAGAAACCCTGTGCGTACTTTGTCGAGAAGTGTTGTCAAAAGAAAATATGAAGCCATCAAAGGTATTTCGACATTTATATGCCAAACATCCAGACAAAAAAGAAAAGACTGTGGAATTCTTTGAAAGAAAGCTAAACTTGCTCCATAAGGAGCAAGCCGCTTTTACATCAGCAACCACTACTAATGAAAAAGCACTACCATCAAGTTATCGAGTTGCATGTGGCATTGCCAAAACCAGTAAGGCATATACAATTACTGAAGATTTGATTTTACCTGTAGCTGTTGAAATGATGCAAATGATGGTTGGTGAAAAAGAGACTGACGAGCTGAAAGCAATACCCCTCTCTAATAATACTATCCAAAAAAGAATAAGTGACATGGCAGAAGATATTCGAAAAACAAGTTGTTGAAAATATTAAGAAGTGGACGTACTTCTCACTACAGATGGACGAATCCACGGATATTTCTAACTGTGTCATATGTATAGCATTTGTAAGATACAATACTGAACATGGTATTACAGGAGATATTTTATTTTGTACTGCATTAGAGGTCAGTATCACTGGAAAATGTTTATTCGCCACTTTCCTGTATAGTACTAATAAGTATGAGATTGACTGAGCAAAATGCGTTGCTATAGCTATGACAGGAGATCGATCTGATCTTATTGGCAGATTAAAAAAGATAATGCCAAATGTTGCATGGTTACATTGATTATTACATCGAGAAACTCTTGCATCAAAATGTTTACCTTCTGATATGGATTGTGTTTTGAAAAATGTCATTAAAGTAGTAAATTTCACCAAGGGAAAAGCATTGCAAACTCGTATTTTTCTAAAAATTTGTGAAGACATGGATTCTTTATACGCAAATCTTCTTTATCACACGGAAGTAAGATGGCTTGCGAGGAGTAACGTCTTGAAAAGAGTGTTCCAGTTAAAAGCGGAACCTTTGATGTACCTGCAAGATGAGAAACCGGAATATTTGTTCATATTTTCCGATTCCCTTTGCCTCCTCAGACCGACTTACCTTGCTGATAGTTTCGAGCACTTAAAACACTCTAGATAGCAATTTGCAGTATTAACATAATAACAGACACGGACAAAATTAGGGGATTTATAAAGAAACTTGATTTCTGGTCGACTTGAATGGAAAAAAGAAGTTTGATTCATTCCAGTGCGTTCAACAATTCATGGAAGACTTAGTTAAGGATGATAATATGATAAATTCTGAGCACGTGTTTGCAGATATGCCAGTTAGTTTGCACAATTTTAAATCAACATTGACTATTTTCCCTAAGAAATTCAAAAGAGTTATGACAATCACAGATGGATACTGAATCCGTTTTTAAACAATTCCGTTGAACAAGCTGCAATTTCGACAAACATGAAGTAAAAACTGATTGAAATATCATGTGATGGAATGTTGAAACAAGACTTCTTTTCCCAGAGCGTAGATCAATTTTGGATCACACGAATACAAGAATACACCCAGCTTGCGGACAAAATTATAATAAGGTTGTATATACGTTTAGTTCTTTGAAAGTATCGTTTGGAAAGTGGTTTAATTTCGGCAGTTTTTTAAATTTTGTGTTGAACCATTTCACCACCTTCAACATATTGTTATTATGTTTAAAACTTTGTTTTTAGTGAACTACTTTAAATGTAGACACTTTTCAATCCAACTGTAACTGTGTGTAATAAAACCCCATTATTTATAATAAATAAATTGTAGATATAATAGAACGACTACATGATACTGGAATTAAGGAGATATTAAGTGATTTATTTTGTAGTGGTTATGCAAGTTTTTCGAAACCCAAGCTTGCACTTCTATTTCATTTCCGATATCAGAAATACTAATAGCTTCGGTTTCGGATAACGTTTTATTAAAATAGGGCCATCTGAAGCTGTTATAGATCTAAATAAAAAAAAATAAATTTGAACTCCATAGGCATAAAAACCGATTTAAGAACTATAAGCTCTTAACGCCAAGTTTCTAACAAGCTTTAATTTGGGATGGACAACCGAATTTATGACAACATATTATCTAAACATTAAATATTTTAGTTAAATAGGTGTGTTATGTAAAATAAATTGCAAAATAATTGAGTTGTGCGAGGCTGTCCGGTTTTATTTTTAGCAAATTTTTGTCGCGACAGGAATTTTATGTTTAGAAGTTAACGGTGTGATGATAAGCTTTAAATTGCTTTTTTATTATTTTAAAGTTGTAAAAACAACACCACTCCGTTAAATATTTACAAGAATCTTTTATTTATTTCTAGCCATCAAATATTATTTTAAATTAATATTGTGTAAAGTTTCAGGATTTGTTTTGATAAACGTTACACAATATCTGTAAATTGTACAAAATTGAAACCAATTTGTTAAATTTTTCTTTGAAGTTCGCGTCATTACTAATTTGCTTGATGTCGCAGTTCAAAATCTCTGACCTGTTTCAATACCACGCAGAAGACCATCTGGTCATTGAAACTTTAAAAAATTTGGAGGACCTTCCGCCCTAGCGGCTCGATTCAAACGAAGTTGTAGTTGTGTGCATAGTGATAACCCCTTTTTGCTACACCGCCGATTGAGAGAAACTGTATCGTATAGTAATTGGATAAATGATAGTAATATCCTGAACTACAAAGATAACAAAAATATAAGAAAATGTTTTCTTATAAAATTTCCAGTGTGGAAGTTTTTCAATTGTGCAGTTTCTTTAATAAATAGTATTAACCTGATTTCTGTTAGGTTGGAGCTCAAGTTCAATGTAATCTGTAAGATGTGGGTTCTAACCAGTGGGCTGTATATTTTATTGGAAACAAAGCAATGGAACAAAAGCACAAAGCCTTAAACTAAGCAGCATTCCAATGCAAGCATTTATTATTTATAATACGACTATTAAGTTTCTTTTTGATCGTTAATCTGAGTTGCAACCACGAAAGAAATCCGACCGAAGTAAGTAGGTAAAGTGCTCCAGTAAATTTAGCATGTGAAAGTTGAAAGTAATGCATTACCAAGAGAAGTTAACATCTTTACGTTGTTCTAAATTCTGAGAATTTTCAAAGCTGTTTTTCGTTTTTGTTATTAATAATAGATAATTTTAGGTGCCCTTGTTAAAATGCTATTCATTAATTTTACAGCATTGAAGACTATCTTTAGATCGGAGCTAATAATGTCGGTTACTAAAGAAAGATATAATTACGTAACATTAAGTGAATCTAAGAACTGTAACGATTAGGTCAGTTAATTTTAATTTAATTAGTAAGACACAGACCTAGATTTCAATTACAGCAGGAAGAATAAGCGTAAATATGAAAAATCCAACTCTTTCATAAGATATTTAATTAAAAGCAGATTATGATACAAACAAGCTTTATTAATGCGAAATTAATTTTTATTTTGACAAGTCTGTGTTAGTCTGTATCCAAACTAAAAATTAATTATTCAACTTCCAATAAGCAACGGCTTCTTCCAAATATTAGCTATTTTAATCACCGACTTGAACTTTGTATCTCCTAAGAATGTACATTTTGATAACAGGAATATTGTCATAGCAATGGGTTGAAATTTAAAAATAAACAAGTCGTTTAACCCTGAGTCAAAATCCTTTGGTAAGAGTGTCCGTCCGATAAGAATTTATCAGAGGTTTTCTAATTTCCACGAAACCATGCATAATCATGATTGGGCGAATTCTTTTGGGATGTTTCAAGACCGCATGCAAAACACACCATGAGTCTTGTTAAAAGTAAACGCTATCGAAAAATGAGCAACTAGTGGATGTAGTGCATGCAATTTTTCAAAAGCCGATATTGATGATGTCAGTGACCGCGAAGAGACATGCATAGACGTGACCGGAGCCCCAGGCATGCCGGTGTGACTCAAGTCTTCATGCTTGTCTGCGCATTGCTGCCACAAAATCCACGTTTCTACAACTTTTTGTTCTAGTTTGTATTTTGAGAATTCAACACTTTCTTTTGGGTTGGCATGAATCTTCACCACCCACTGATGTACCGTTACGGCTCACCGTTCTGTTAAATTACGAACTAAGAAAATTGGTCAAGAATAATTTCACACAGTGTCGTCACCAAACAAAATGTAGAAGGAAGGAACCCTGCATTCACCATTAAAATGGGTTTTTATGAAACTACTATAAGCTAAACAGTTTAGACACTCAAAGCATAACTTTTTATTAGATAAGTATGAGACGCGAATTGGAATTACATAATAAATAAGGAGAGATAGGTCTGAGATGGGAGCAGACGTAGGGGTGCTCTAGTAAGGCAGGGATTGGGATTGGCGAGTAAGTACAATGAGAGCAAGGACTTGATGAACGAGAAGAGAGAAGAATGAAAGTTACACGTGACTGATGGCCAAATTATATGTATGATTAATGACTATGAGGAGGAAACCAGGTTTAATGAGTAACTAGAGAGGAAAAGTCGATTTGAAATATAAACAGTGAGGGTTGTGGATTACTAAGGCAGAATTGGCCTA
Source organism: Limonius californicus (assembly GCA_014611495.1). NCBI lineage: Eukaryota > Metazoa > Arthropoda > Insecta > Coleoptera > Elateridae > Limonius > Limonius californicus. The sequence continues at coordinate 18,749 of JABXWE010007996.1, forward strand.
TTCAAATAAATATCTAACGAATGATAAAATATAAAATCAGTAGTACAATAGAGAAGTGAATACAGAGAGAAATATTTGGACCGTGAAATGTGAATAATGAGGGAGGAGTAGCAGTAGGATGAAGTACGCAGGAGTACGAAACGGGCAATGTATGGGTATGTGGAAGGTGAACTAGTGAAGGCTAGATGATCCAATGGAAGTAACTAGAAAGTAAGAAAATTGATTCAATCAATACGTTGACGAGTAAGGCGCGAATGAAATATATGCAGGACGAGTCAATGGAGGGAATGAGTAGACTGGGAAATATGCAATCAGTGTTTCATGGGGGGAGAGAAGTAGTAGGGTAATGAATGATCCGTAGAGAAACTAGACAAGAAATGCGATTCCAATAAGTAGAAAGAGATGTGTGGAAGCTGAACAGTGGAGAAGTTGGATTAGCAAAATAAAATGGTCGGATTCCAAAAGTACAAAGTAAAGTTAGAGCAAGTAGAACACAATGGATAAAGTCAGTGGGGGAAAGACAAGAGAGGGAATAATTTGGCGAATAAATAATAACGGAGAGCAGTATTCGGATGAGGCACGATCCGAGACGGGAATATGTTTAGTGTACATAAGTAAATAATGATACATGAACACATTAGACAAGGTAAGATGGTCCGATGGAAGTAAGACGCAAATGATAGCTGCAAAGAATACGATTAATGGAGCAATAAATGTAAAGGAATGATATGCTTGTTAAGTATGGTCAGTGGAATAGAGGTGGGAGGATTTGGTCAGCGTATAAAGTGTGGGCGGGGGGGCACTAGTAGCGCTAGGTACGATGCGAAGGAGTACGGGATAAGTAATACGATTGTTGAATAGGAAAAAATCGGTGTGGAGACAGGAGGATCCGATCCAAATAAGAGCAAACTAGAGCAGTATTTCCGAAACTTCAGTATCCTTATATCCCGTTTAAAATTTTCGAATCCCCTCTCTGGAAAAGTCAGTTGGGAAATCACAGTGATATTTCATTCCAACACCTATTTACAGGTGTTTATGTATACACTTTCGTTATAATAAATTACAAACATATAATAAATTATTTTTAAAAATATTACTTTAAATTTTTGGGTATACGAATGTAATATACATACTGTATAAATGAATATATTAAAGACAAAAGGGATGAAAATTGCGTACCCCCTAAAGACTCTTAGTATACACGTACCATGGTTTGAGAAACGCTGAACCAGAGGATAGAGTAAGTACAGGGGTGGGGAGGTTGTGGAGAAATGAACAAAAGGAGAACAGAAAAGAGTAAGAAATCCCTCATTAAAGCCCTAAAAAATACCAAAGCACCCGGCCCAGACCAAATAAAACCCTTACTTCTTAAAAACCTTCCTGATTCAGCCACCGACGCCCTTTCAACAATATACAACTCTTGTCTTCAAATTTCGTACTTTTCAAAAACCCCACATCTTATAGACCCATTTCTCTTCTCAACATCATGGGCAAAATCCTAGAAAGAATCATGGCCTCCCGCCTCAGAGAAACCCTCGAATCGAATAATCTCGATTTCGAGCCCATCGATCCACCACAAACCCAATCATGGAACTTCACACCGACTCAATCAAAAATGCCAACCTGAACCGGTGTACGCTCGCCGTTTTTTCTCGACATAGAGCGTGCATTCGATAAGGTCTGACACGACGGTCTTCCACAAATCCACAAATTAATCGCCCTCAGTCTCAATCCCGCCTTCATCAAACTGGTGGACTCATTTCTAAACAACCGCTCCTGTAAAGTTAAAGTCCAAAACTGATTTTCTTTCCCTGTTCACCTCCACTCCGGCGTTCCCCAAGGAGCAGTTCTGTCCCCTCTACTCTACATCATATACTCCCACGACTTTCCAGTCACAGATCCAGCCAGAACCAAAACCAGGCTTTTCGCCGACGACACCGCCATCTGGTCCTCCCAACATACCCCTGAATTAGTCTCCCGAGAAATCCAAACAGCCCTCAATAGAATCCACACTTTGACCTGCAAGTGGCGGATAAAACTCAATGCCGACAAATCAAATTCTATTCTTCTCAGGCACCCCAACATGTGCAGGAATCCACGTTTCGAACCCATCTCATCAATCTTTCCATCAATAATCATCCAATTCCCCTCTCAAACCAAGCAAAATACCTTGGAATCACATTTTCTCAAACCTGCTCTTTATTACTAGACCTCCGGGAAACCCTCAAAAAAGTTCGCAACCGATCCAACTTGCTCCGTCATATCCAAGGACGCTTTCAAGGTTGCAATTCCCGCACCCTCCACCATACTTACAACACCTTCATCCGCCCCATAATCGAATACCGTGCCCCCATCTACGCCTCGTGAACGACAGATTTTCCGGTTAGACTTCCGAGAGAGAGACTTCCCCAGCATACTAATTCATGAAAATCCAGGCATCACTCCTATCTGCCACCGCCTCCAAAAACTTCAAAAATCCTACATCACCCGCACCCTCAACGGCAATAATCCTTTATCCGAATTTCTCCCCAGACGCCACAACCGAATCCTCCGAAAACCCCGCAGGAAACTGAAACACCCCCTCTTATGTAGTTTGTATCCAGATCTCCCAGGCAACCTCCTCGACCTTGTTGAAAACACCCCCCTCACAATGAGCATTGTTAAAACTCACAGTCCATACTACACCACATCCTATTAATTTACAGATACCATCCCAATGCAGAAACCACAGAAGCAAGAACTCAATTCACACGCCCAGAAGCAGCAGCAAGAACCAACAAGAAGGAAGGAAGGAAGCCCAGGGTTGAAGAGGACCAAATCCTACAACTGCCCACCCACATAAGACATCATTAATAACTAATATACATATTATGAAATGTAATATCTTAAGTTTTTGTGAATAAACGTATTTCAATTCGAGTAGGAAATCCCATCCGAACAAGCAGTGATCAAATTAGAAAGCGAGTATTGATGAAATTAAATATGAATATTCCAATTCAATTAAACAAACAGATGGGATGCTATTGTTAATATGTAGAAAATTTCATGAACTGCCTAGAAACGACATGTAGTAATAGAAGTAAGCAAGAGCTAAGCGAAGTAACTCCCACTGGCGTGGGTGTGATGATGATGAGTGATGGGTCAGTCAGATCCAGTTCAAAACGTCAAGAGAAAAATATGATGTTGCGATCAGATTCACAAAAATAACAAATGAATATTATTTTGTAGTCAAAAATATTTACAACTGTATCCACAATAATGCAATAGTGCAAAACAACTCATTCAATGTCATTTTGTAAAACGAAATAATCGCGATTTCGGTACTAAATATTTCTGCCTTACAACTTGCATGTTCCGCTGCTGTTCTAAGATTGTAAACAGTGTCTGAACAAAGGCAAGCTACGCTTCTCCAACCATCTTAATTAGTACATGCATTCCTGCAATAATTAAATAGCTGAAAGCACTTGTATGCACTTTTTTGCAATTTTAATACTACAGGAAGTTGATGCGTCCTCCATATTTCGCGAAAGCACATCAATCTGCATCAAAGATAACGAGTCAGTATTAACGACTTTAAATACTTGTCCATGGAGCACCGTTAATAAACAACTTAATTACACTTCAAATTGAGGCTTGAAACAGTCAATTATCTTTTATAATCGATCGGAAAAATGGCATATTCCAGTCATGGCAAAAACGAATACAGGTTTCATGTTAATCGTTCCTTTATCGGAATCATTAATGGAATTATTAACTCTGTTCAACGTTCGTTACAATATCTACAATTTTTTGCAATACTGATAAGTTTTAATGCTCGGAAATGCCCGTCATCAACGCGAATTACTGTTGAATAGAGATTGAAATGAAGCTTCAGGAAATCAAAACCAGTAGGTTGACGCCAAAGCCGCCCCTATTAAATGATAATTACAACTTCGATTGACGGTTATAAATTCTTTTTATTTATATATTTATAGGAATATAAAAAATCATCAATTCCAGGTTAAGTCATTAAGTCTCTAATTGACTTAGCTAACTAGTTTTTATAAATGATGTAGCCATGCAACCATTAAATATATTAATACAGAAATAAAATAAGACTTGCAGGATGAGGTTGTAGTTAAACCTGTCAAATGTAAATATACACGGCGGGATTATTGACTACCAGCGCTGCTGGTGGCCCATTTGTAAACTTCTTGAAGAATGTGGGCCCTACGAGGTATCCTCGTGGAACACCAATTTCATAGAATGTTATTATAACAAGAATTGAATTGAAAAATAATATCTTCAAGTTGTCTTTTACTGCAATGAAGGCGATCTCAGCAATTTAATCTTTCGTATGGATAAACCATGATTTTCTTCTTTTAGTCTTTTTCATCACAATTTACATTGGTATAAATAACGAAGCCGATAGTACAAACAGTAGGCTCACATGCAATTATATTGTTTTTATAACAGTAAAATGAAGGTCGCTGCAGTAATTGCATACGAGTGTGCAGAGAAGCGAATTGTCACGATTTGCAGGAATTCGAAAGGAATTGGCACAGGCTGGCGTCGTACACATCTTCACACCGCACAACACGGCGAAAACTAATGGAAAAAACTCTTATGAATGAATCACTTGCTTTATAAGAAAATTACTAGAGTGCAAGGTGTGCCTTTCTAAACTGCAAATCGCCTTATCCGCCGCAAAAAAATTCTAGACCAAGGCTGATTGACGTGCCCACTTTACGAGATGAGATTTACTTTGCTGCAATTTCCATTAACGAGAACAAAGATTGCAGGAGGTGTTACATTTCTGCATGTCTAGCGTTTGAAAATGTAGAAGTGTGAAGTGCACGCATCACGATACAGTACTTGAAAAATACCAAAGAAGAGTATTTCTGAAGAATATGCAATGAAAGGTAGTATATATGTATTTATTTGCAAGGGCTTAATGGTGTTAAAGTTTAGAAATAAGCTGTCGATATCACTAATTAAAATGAATATTACCAATTGCATACCTTTTCTTTATTATAAATTTGAATTTAATAACCTATATTATTGTCTAATTCATGCCAACGATACAGTATTTCCTCCAAAACGATTTCTTCTAATTTGAAAACCCCATTTTGTGCAACATCCTTTATTTCTCAATGCCCCCTTAAAAAAATACTCCAAATAAAAGTTCAAGCACTTACCGATGATGAAGCACGGTGTTGGATTCATACTCCTGCCGGCAATTTGAGTTACGCAAAGGAGGATGTATCCGACGAGGAGGCAGACAACATGGTTGGTCTGGCACCTCCAATGGAGGACGTGGTGACTTGCAGGAAGCAGTGAACCTGCAGCTAGCGTGGCTGCCAGAAAAACCGCACTCAGAGCCAACCCAATGGGGTATAACGTGAATCGGAGGTCATATTCTTCTGTGTAGGATGGAACTGACAAAACTGAAGGTGGAAGAAATCTTGGGCATGTAAAAATGCTGGCGGCTGGACCTGGAAAAAATTTGTAGATTAATATTGTGCATTCAGTTTGTTTTCATATTTATTAATTCAGTGTAGAAACTCCAGGGAAATACTGTAATTGAGAGGGAAAAATGTCTATATATTTAAAGGCATTTAAATGCGAAAGGCGGTCAATGGTTATATTTATTTTTTAAATTGAGGTCATTAACAGCCTGCTGGACAAAAGCACTCTTTTCTACCATGTGCTTCTCATCAGCAAATACCAAACGAGTTTAGATATTTCAACCCCAACGGTTACCAAAGCCGAATCGAGAAAGTGTGTGTGGTTGCAGCACTATATTTTTATTTCTTTGCGTTACTGTAGTGTCTAACTGTCGAATATAAATGTTTTAGAAGGTTCGCTTGGAAGGCGTTCTGCCAATTGAGTTAAAAGGCATTTACTAGTAAGAAAATATTTTTATTATTGTTTTGCCCAACTGATTATCGCAAAAAATAGCATAAGTCTCCAGCACGAAGAATTCATGTGGAGATAACAATGGCATTTAAAATTTACTTGTTAAAGTATCACTCAATCTGGGGAATTTTGACAAAACCATGTAGACTTCTTGCATAGTAAAATAATGGATTACCAATAAATAAATATTAATAGTAATAACAATCACAATAATTAATCAAATTAAATTATATAACACAATGGCAAAACTTCTTCGAACCATGGACTCGGGTATTCTTCTAACAGCTCCAAAAACAGCTTTTGTGTTATTTTGCCTGTAAAACGTGATTTTTTCCGTACAACCTTAATTAAATTAAAAAATCGTTATTAGTTATACATTTCCAGAAAAACATTTAGTTTATTCGCCAACTTTAGGGATAAACATTTTGTACATGGCATGGGTGTAAGTTTCAATGTTGCAGTGTTCTCAAAATTATGTAATAAGGCTGAGAGATACAAAAAAGTTTGCATTTGGTACTTTATAAATTTGAATTCTCGGGTATTCAACTGGGGCTTTACGAATGTCCGGTGTACCTTGATTTCGGCAGCTTGTTCTGCATTTGCAGTAGTTTTGCAGTAAGTTAAATCCATGCTTGTGATGGGTTCACTGCGCTAACTATCTATCAAAAAAATAATAATCGAATCCATACGTGATAAAAATCTTATCAATGAAGGATTAAAACATAAAGTTATGAGTGTTTGACAGTGTCTGCTTATCCCGTTGTTTAGGTAAATATTTAAAAACGTTAGCTGCTATGCTCTCTTGTAGACAATGAATATACGTATTATATAGGTACAAAACCCAATCCGGCTTGCAACCGTGGGATCTTAATGCTAAAAACCTTCTCTGGAATTTCTGTCGTTCGGATCCGACTTTACACTGCAGATCCCCCGTGTTTCTATCTTAGCGCTGAGGAGAAACACGTGGCAGAGAAGAGACCGATGCTCAGTAGTGGGACGAAAAGGCTGTCAGTAATGATACAATAAAGCAAAACTAAACAGAAATAGATTTTAAATTTGGAAAATACGTCATCGCTAACTATGTCTTAGCATTTTAATAATTCCGTGGCGACTCGACGGCGACGAATTGGCTTATGGCCAATTAGCGTAGGCCAATATTTTATTGGAAAGCCTTATCAAAATGCTCCTTCGCATTCACAAAATATCTGATGGATCAAGAAAATGCTTGCTTTATAAGTGGACCGTTTGGCGAAATTGTTTGAAAACCACTGTTCTAGAAGTTTTAAATTAATTTTAGGGCATAGTTTCTACTGCAAATTTTTGGAAAACTGCCTAAGCTATGGTTGGGTTAAATTTTGCAAGGATAATAAAACATCCGGTATTTGAAATAATGATTTGATCGGCTTTCTTCAGAGTTCTGCAGCGCTAATTAAAGCCAGGTTTGTTTACTATGTTTTAATTTTTTCAAAGTTACATTCCGTCTAAGTTATACCACATAAAACATTCGAAGATATTTCTGTTAGCAACCTTTTCCAATGGATTTTTTAAATTTTCCAACTGCACATTCATTTCTCCATGTTTCATAATCAGTTTCAGCGTGTTTAATTTCCACCCGAAACTAAAACGTGTTTTCGAAACTTTCTAATCAAAACAGTCGTGTTTTACCGGTATTCCATGAATTATACATGTCACAACTCGAAAATAAATCGCCCTGTAATATCAAAAAATAAAACGTTTGGCACAGGAACTATCTAATAAGCGTCTAAACACACTAACCAAAGTTTCAAATCATAAATCTCACGCAAGTCGTATTTGTTTTTTTGAGAAATAAACGGAGACGTGCTACCTGCTATTTGTATGTCGCGTTCTTTCCCGTCACAATTTGAGTGTCAAAGCACTGAAATATAATTAGTCCCGGCTTGAAACATGCCTCAAACAGCTATAACCGTAAATATTTAGGATTTTAATAGACCTGAGCTCGCACTTCCTACTTGCTTGTTGGAAACAATGGCGTTAAACCTGAACTAGCTAACGCAACTGTTGCCATTCTTCATTGTACGGTCATTAAATGCTTCAATACGTGAGTAAACATAAACATAATATATGTTGTAATTGTCACAATTCACAATTATACGTGCCCACTCGCTTAGAAACTCCAAGGAAAAAATAGCGTACCTTTGTTTGAGATCTTCTCGTATCATTATGTACACTTTGAAACGAAATAAATATTTCTTTCATTCGACTTTCATTTTATATGAAATCGTCCTTAATTACTGTCACTCGTTACGACAATGTACGTTGTGGGTTATTACCCAGGTTTAAAAAGCTTAGAAGATTAATCTAATAGCGCCCACTTAACTGTTGTTCGATCAATGGTACTGAATGATTTTATTTATAATTACCTCAAGCGTTCAAAGTTTACGTTTCTTTTATTTGATTTTTCTTTTATGACTAGAAAGAAATTGTTGTGGCACAAGAAACGGTTATACCCACCTTGCCACTTCAGGCAGATAATCATCTTTAATTGTACAAAAGGAAAGTCGTTAGATGGATTGTCAATGCATTTCAGACTATATGATGTAGTAATCTATTAAGAATTTAAACTTTGACCAGTATCGTGTGCCAATGTTTGAGCTGTGTAAATATTTTAAAATATATTAAATTATGTAAAAACATAGCGAAGTATATGGGTCTAACACCAGAACCTTTGCAAACTCGCATTTAAAATAAGCTGCCCATGTAATACAAAATAGCAAATTTCGGTGTACTTTTAAGAAGCATTAAAAGCATAAAGATTTTATGGGAAATGTTAAAAGTATAAAACTTATTAGTATTTTTGAATATTTGCCAAAGAAGTTTGGCGTCATAAATCCGCGAAGTAAAATTTTTCAAAAAAGGTAGGTATGTAAAACTAAATGTTTGCTTTGTAAGATATCAGCGACTAACGACAGCCCTCGGTATCGATACTTATTTACAGTATCGATACTTCAGCTGGTGTGGCATGCCGATACTAATATCTAAAAGCATGGAATATCTCAAACTATCATAGTATCAAAAGTATACAAATATCAAAAGTATCGAAATCTGGTGGGACGAACGATAGAAGCTATCAATGTATTACAACTACAAAAGTTTAACAATATTAAAAGTATGCAAGACATGGAAATCGAAGTATTAAAGTATTGTAGGTAATAAAAGCATCAACGTTACTACTACTATTAATAATATTTATATTACAATGTTCTCTGCAGGTTCCATAAATTTTATACTTATTTAAATATTACATGTATATTATTTATTTTATTACATATTATAATATTTAAAGAATCGATATTTTCAATGGTGTGCAATGCTGATGCTAAAAGTATATAAGTTTTGAAAATATAAAGTATAGCAGTATCGAAGATATCGAGGCATCGAAAGTATCGAAATATCGAGGGATGTACTATGGGAACTATCAAAGTCTTCGAACTATACAAGTATCGAAGATATGGAAATATCGAAGGTATCGAAGTATTACATCAAACATACAGCACTTACTGTAGATAATAAAAATAAATACATTTTTAAAAATAGACAAAAAGATAGAGACATGAAGTGCCCAACTATTTCTACTGAACAACGTATTGATACTTATTTAAAGTATCGCTACTTTGGCTAGTGTGAGTAGCTAATTTCGGCATCTAAACGTATCAAAGTATCTAAAATATTAAAAGTATCGAAACATCGAGGGTCGAACTATGGGAACTGGCAACTATCAGTGTATTACAACTACAAAAGTTTCGCAATATTGAAAGTATGGATGATATGGAAATCCAGGTGTTAAAGTATTGTATCAAACATATTCGCAGCACTTGTTGCAGGCAATAAAAGCATCAAAGAGATCTACAAAAATTTCTGCAAGTTCCATAAATTTTTAAATTATCAAAAAGATATAGACAGGAAGTGATGAAGTACTACAATCGAGCAAGTTATCGGTACTTTGAATGGTGTGGCATGGTGATGCCAGTTTCTAAAAGTATGTAAGCATCGAAAATATCAAAAGTATAGATAGAAGTATTTAAATTATTACACTGAATATATAACACTCACTGTAGATAAAAAAAACATCAAAGTAACTACTGCTACTACACTAATAATATTTATATGGTTCTACAACATTTACTGGACGGTCTATGCAATTTTTTATTTTGCAGAAAGATATAGACAGGAAGTGACCAAGCACTACAAGTGAGGAAGCTATCGATACTTTGAATGGTGTGGCATGTAGATGCCAGAATTTAAAAGTATCTAAGCATGGAAAATATCAACAGTATCGATAATATCAAAGTATAGCAGTATAAAACGTATCGAGACAGAAGTATTTAAATTATTACACTGAACATATAACACTCATTGTAGATACTAGAAGCATCAAAGTAAATACTGTTACTACACTAATAATATTTCTTTGCTTCTACAACATTTTCTGGAGAGTCAATGTATTTGCCTACTGTAATACGTCGATACTTTAATACTTTCAAAGCCCCGATGCTTTTCATATTTTCAATACCTCGATACTTTCCACATTTTCGATACTTTATTGCGTTGGATACGTGGATAGTTTCGATATCTTGACGCATTGGATGCCTCAGAGCTTCTGATTACTCGATAATTTCATTGCCTTAATAATTTAGATGCCTCAATACTTTTCGACACTTTGATGCTGTCGCTAGCCCGACAGTTTCGATATATTGATGCTTTCTATACCAATATACCTTTTATAGTTAGATACTTTCACTGCTTTGATCATTTCGATACCTTCGATAGAAGCTTTCGAAACATCGATACCTTGAAAGCTTGGAGTTTTCCATATTTCTGCATACCAACCTAATGCTAATACTCATATTACCGTACCACCCAGCCCCACCAGCGAATTAAATCCGATAATATTATTTTTACGTAAACGATATACTCGCAATATGCCTAAATTCTTTTACGCCAGTACGAAAAGAAAAAAGAACACAAAATATGTGTCTAAAAGGAATTAAGAAAATACATTTGGCATTCCGCTTTTGAAATGCAGTCCTTTTTAAAATTAAAACTTTGTATGTAATGCATAAAAAGAAAAGTACTTGTTTTATTGCACAAAGCGAAATGGTCTCTGGAATTGTCGTTAAAACTGACACTGACGTTAAACCATTGGTTGATGTCGCTAGATAAAACCTGCTAAGTCGCAGGTAAACCAACCCAAGCCGAAAGCTTAAATGTGTAAACTCATTTTTACGGTTTACACTTGACAGGTTGCAATTTAGATTTTTGAGTTTTAAATATCCCAAGGTAAAGCATGAACAGTTACTTTCATTATCCTAAAGTTCTTGATTTTAGGTGACTGTTGACCGTAGCAATTTGGTTGTACTTGTCGATTCTTGATACAGAAAATTATGCTATTAGGAATTGTCATCTGGCTATTATTTGAAGTAATTATTTCTATACCTACAATTTTTTCTAAAAGTATGTTGATTTACTTATTAATTAAAATAAATATTTTGAATGTTGTAATTGGAGCTCTCAAATAATATTAGTAGTAAAGGTTATAATTTTCTGATTTATGTTAAGACACTGGCGCCATTATCTATAGTCAGCATTTTCTTTTGATTATAGCTTATTTAAAACTACGTTATTTATTATTGACATTTTGACTATTATCCGTTTGGGTTACTGACTATAAACTTATTGACAATGTTGATTGTGCATATGTATTATTACCCTTCAATTTACCTGGGAATTTGTTGTTGTATCGATTTTATATAATCCCTATAGCAAACTGGCTCCCGGAGCCGGATTACCGGATTAAAGGCCTCACCAAGATGTCAGTTAAAGTGTTGACAGAATAGAACCTTATCTAAATCCTTCCATTTTTGGTTTACTTTAAGACCCTCCTTTATTCCTACTAAGTAGTAATTTTCAAGTCAAAAGGTCGAAAGTCAAAAGTTGAAAAGGCTTTTAAGATGCAAAGAAGGTTATTTTTAAACCTCTATTGTTTGTGTCTCTCAATATATTTGCGAACGCACACTCAAGAATCGTTCTGTTATATTGTTAGATGATTTGTCTGAAGTTGTCCCATTTTTTAGAACGTTTTTATTAACAGAATTATACCATTTTTATAATTTATGTTGTAAATATATTATGTTTACAGTTTGTGTCAGAACATTTGATACACATTGATAATTTACTTATTTAAATCTAATAAAGAAGAGTGGGATATGAGACGGTAGCATCTTGAAATACATACGTAAAACAGCCTAGAAGCCATGAAAACAGGATAGAAATAATGAAGAAGGTAAACCGAATATAATATAAGAAGAGCAGATGTGAAAGGGAGCTAGGAGGAGAAATGAAAAGAGGTAGAATTACATGGGAGGACGAAACCCTCTTTCCAATCTTTCTTCCAATTACGAATGCAGGTGAAGAACGATGGTAATGTAAACCAAGCGAAATATAGGAAGGTGGTAGAAAAATCTATGAAGAGAAGTAGGAAGATTTCAATGAAATATGAAAACGTGATTAAAAAAGAAGATGAGAACAGAAATGGGGTAAACGATGAACCAAAATCAGAAGGGGGTGGGAAAAGTAACGGGAGAATGGCAAAGAGATGAGAGTTAAGGAAATTAAAACCTATATCAATACTAAAAAAGGATGTGAAGACATTGCAGTTATAAGATGGAGAGAAATGAAAAGACGTAGAAGTAGAAACCCAGAAGAAGAGATGAACAAAGAACAGGAATAGAGTGGAGGTAAACGGAATTTAACACGTGGGTACGATCAGTGCAACTGAATATGAGGAGGTAGGGCAAATATATTAAATAGATAGAACTGTAAAACGGAAAATAGAACCATATAGAAGGGAACATGAGAAGGGGTGCTTGAACATACTTTAGGGGTGTATAAAGCATTTAAACCTTTATTTATTTGTAATTCTTACTTTCTACCGTTAGCAGTATATTGAAAACAGTTATTTACAAGATCTAAATCGATAAGTTGTAAAACTTCAAAGTTTTTAAAAGTCCCTTTACAGTATGTCCGTTAGTATACAGCCATACCGTAAATATTTTTAGGAAAGTATACATTAGTATATATTAAAATTTAAGATTAGAAATCTGGTAAAGTTCTTTGGAATGTTTTTTTAAATCATCACCTAGTCTCTGTAATAACACACTTAGGTGTTATAGACCTTTTAATGTACAGGGTATTACCTTGACACCAGTACCTCCATTTAAGTCCGTATAAATGTTTATAGGTTTACATTTCTCAAACCAAGTTTTGTGGATTTTTATATAGCTTTCCGCGTCTAAAGATATACGAACCGTACTGAAAACTATATTTTACAAATGGTATACTCTGTATGTATGTGTTTCTACCTTAGCGCTGAGGAGAAACACGTGGCAGAGAAGAGTCCGATTGCCCAGCAGTGGGACGGAAAGGTTGTTCATGATGATACTCTGTATGTTTGATGTATTTAAATCTGATAGTATGTATATGCGCTTGTATTATGTTCAAAGTATTAAAAATATACCCAACAAAAAAAAAACGTAATGTTTCATTGAATACTAAAAGTATAATGGCAACAAATTAAAAAACAATTCTGTTTCCTTAAGAATTTAAGTTGTGTATACATATTCGTTATTCTCTTCTAATTGTATATTAATAATAGTTCGTTATACATACATATTTTTATAATAACAATAACAAACGTAACTTTATTTATATTTTAAAGAATTTTCGCACACGAGCCTTCGTTTTTAAAGAAACGTTTTGTAAGGAGTATTTCCGTCAATGTTGAAATAATATACACTACTCGGTTACAACGAAACATTCGGAACTACAAATATTTGCTCATTATATCCCGTAAAGGTAATATATACCTAACAAACAAATTTTACGTGTTTTTGTGCTTTAAACGCTGAAATTATGCCTAAAAATTAAAGAGGGATATATAGCTACAACGTTGCAAATTGGAAAATCATATTCCAAAAATTTGAAAATCGTTTCATATTCAAATTATAATATTTTAAGTAAAGTTAGCTACAAATTAACAATTTTCTCAGGCGCACGGACAATGCACAAAAATGCTATAATATTTTTAATATTTACTATAGTTTGGGGGGCCCGTATTCGCTCAAGCCGAGAAATACAATACAGTAAACAGTGGAAATCTAAACTATGATTTATTAAACAGTCGTTATAATAGAAGTTTCATGGTGCCACGAGTTGGATTGTATAAGCATAGAACGCTATCACAATATGATGGATGCAACGGGTTTTAAAATATACAGGATGTTCCATTTAAAAAGCCATACTCTTTCTATACACTCCAAGTGATAAGATATTTTAAAGAAACGTAAAACTGATTTAATAAATCAGAATTGATAAAAATTTACTGTAATAACGGGGGCTATTGTTGCAAAGGAAACACTTTGTGCAAAGGGCAAGATTGTTAAGGTTAATCCAATACTGCACATTAGCATACAATACGTAAACAAGAATATTAAGGAAGCGTCGCAAATTAATATCCGATAATATCTCGTAATTTGCGACATCCTGGCGTCATTAATACTTTTTTTATATAAAAAAACTGACGTAAGAGACTTCGCTGTAAAAAAACGAAGCATAAAGTGCGCGTAAATCGAAGCCGAACAAAAAATCAACAGGTGGAATAATGGAGGTCCTGGAGTCAAGCTTCTGGCTCCACCAATTCTTGTACCAGCAGGTGCAACCTCGCTCCAATAAAAACAACCAAGCAGCAGCTTGCCTGCTACAAGCCTGCCTACCTACCTAAACCAATTTCTATATAAATTACAAATGAGCTTAGCAATTACCTGCATTCTCCAAGACGTGTTCTAGGCAAAATTCGCCGGCGGGCAGCAGAACGTTGGCTTCTTCGAGAAACAAGCTACCGTTTTCCTGCAACTCGCCTTCGTGAAGCTTCCCTGCTATCACCATGTGCCCTTCGCATGGGGGGAAGCCGGCCACGAAGGTTTTGTCCTCGTCCAAAACAATTTTATAATCGGACCCCTTCATGGTGATACACGATTTCTTGGTGTCCTTGTAGACGGCACCGTCGCCGCAGCATTTCTTCACCCGCGTCGAGGGCTGCGGTGTCTGCACTTCCTCCGAGCACACCAAGGCTGCTTTGAAGTCGATGCAGAATTTATCTGGCCTTATCAGTTTGTTATACTCTATGAGCCAAAGGGAGCCATTTTCGAAGGCCATGTATGTCCTCTGGGGGTTTAGGGAAAACGCCGTTGTGTTCCCCGTCTTGCATTGGGGTTGCTGTGAGGTTTTTATGTACCAGTTCGCCGGAACTATTCCTGGATTAAGGAATTTTTGCTTGCGAGGGGAGTAAATTTTCGGGGTCCAAAATTCCATTCCTCCGTTAAGGCACTGGTAGCCTTCGGCCTCCTTGGAGATGTGCTCGGTGGAATCGCAGCACTTGGAAATGGTCACATTTTTTAATGCATACGCATTCGTCAAAGTTACTACAACGAACAAATTTAATAAAACTACCACTATCACGTTCATAAGACACATTTTCACAAATTGAACTTTCTTGCCGATTATAAATAATAGTTAAAGTCAGTATAAAAATAGTTGTAATTCATTTAAATTTCAAAAACACAACCACGTGTCTTCATTCATATTTCTCGCGCGCGGTACGTCTACGTCTAGCTTGGTCGATGTTACCATCCGTACTACCGGTCCCGGCGAAGAATTGCTCCGCAGCGGTCCCCAACAGGCTTGGCTCGACTCGCTGGCGACGTTTTCCTTCCTCTTGAGGCGTCGAGTTCGGCCCGGCAGGCAGTCTCTGTGCGGACCGCGAAGCTGCTCGATTTACCTTTCCACGATGCAGTCGAACCATTTGAATAAAGACATTAGCATAGATTTATAATAGTTACCGTTAGAGTCCAAGAAAAGCGATTCGTTTGTCTGATTAAGCTTGGAACAATTACCTAATTAAGAGAACGAGGTTATATGCCAGGTTGTTAATGGGATTCTTAGATATTTTTATTGGTTTGACGTAATGGGTTGATTAAAAAATATTTCGGAGGTACTATGTCAAATAGTTCGGAGAAAAACCTTTTACATTTTTTCCAAGGGATGTGTACGTGTGTAAGGGGTGGTATTGGAGAAAAGCCTTTTTAATATAACCTTTAAAACTAAGAAGGGGTTGAAACGTGTTTAGAAATTTTAATGCAACCAATCTTATTGTATGTTCTAATTTAAATATCAGTATTCTATTTCCCGTTAGTATCTCAAAAACAGCATAATAAAATCAACTACGCCGCAAACATAATATTTTCTAGAATTTAGTACTTCACAACACTGCGTCAAATAGTGATTCACGATTCTTATGCAGCTCATACTCTCACGCTGTAGAAAAATAATTCCATTCCTTGCGAATTTTTATAAGAATATCGAATGTTAAAGCACAACAAGTCTAAAAATAAATTCGTATCGTAGAGCTCTTGTTAAAAAATAATATTAAATAGTTGTTAAATCAATAACCCTATTTTTAGCATTGTTTGTTTATTTGCTTTAATTTATTTATTCCTCTGTTCAAGAAAGCGACAAAGGCATCCAAAATAAATCAAAAACATACCAGCTGAAGTAAATTACGACCTATTAATATCTACAGTGCGTTCCATTTATGAGTGTAACATCTCAATATCTTTATTTCTTTTTATTCGATTTGAACCAAAATTTCCTCAAAGATAAAACATATTTGTCCCATTTAAACACAAAGCCTTCTGCGACACCAAAGTAAATGGAAAAAATAAAAAAAATAGTATTAGGCATTTTTTATCGAAAAATGTATTAATGAAAGTTGTTCAGAATTGTCTTAAAAGCTTAAATCCAAAATTTAATTAAAATTAAAACATATTAAAGAATCCGAAAATACTATTTTAATAGATTTCTACATTTAGAAAATCGTGCTTTGGCAGTTTTGGTTGAAATAAAACATAAGAAACAACTTTACAGCTTAAGTTTATTTCAAATAGTATAACACGATCCTAAAATTATATTTTCGGATTTTCCAGTATTTTTTAATTTCGATGAAACTTCGGATTTAAGCTTTTTGGATGATTTTGAACAACTTTCATTTTTTATTATATTTCCGATAAAATGCCGAATATGATTTTCTGAATTTTTCCGTTTGTTTTAGTATTGCAGAAAAATTTGCATTTGAAGGGGACAAATGGTTTAGCCGTAAGTAGACCATAATGTGTGGAAATTTGAGGAAATTTTGGTTAAAGTTGGATAGAAACTAATGAAGATTTAACGGTGTTACACTTTTTAGTGGGGCACACTGTATATAGGTTCACAAAAATTAAACACTATTTCAACATTATTTTTTATTTAAAATACTCAGGTTTTTACAAATCTATAAAAATATCTTACATAACCGAGAAAGCATAAATAAAAACCTTTCTCTAGTTCTATTAATGTAGCGAGAATTTTCAATTGGCTATTTTGTAGTTTTATTTCAAAACGAAATGTCAAATATATTGAATATATGAAAATAACTGAAATCGGAGTGTGTTAAAATCATTACTGAAATTCACGAGAAGTTGTTACAAACAAATAAGTGAATTGGAAGTGAAGAAAACTAATGTTTATTGTCGCAACCGATGAGAAAGACTTTAAGCGGGCAGTCGAGAAAGGTGAGTCTTAGTAACGAACAGTTTTTGAAGAGTTTCAGAAAAGAGTCGGTATTAGCGAGGATGAGCTCATGTTTTTGATAGATTTCATGAAGGTTTGAGTATACTTGATAGTGACAGCGAAAGCTATTTATCTTAAGAAAAGCAAATTAATTTTACTCAAATAACCAGCAAATAACAATTTTTAAAATAATTTATAATGCCAGTTTATTTATAATTTTTGCCAGAGTAAGTAATGCATAAGTGGTAAATTTCAAGACAAATATAATTCAACCACTTTTAGATTACTGACATTCCACAAAAAAATATATAACGATTACATTGAAATGGTAATATTTATGGTTAATTAATAAAAGATTTTATTGGGACTCGCCGTCAGTGGCTTGCGATATTTAATTTCTTAGAACATATCTACGCAGCCAGTGGCGTCGGAGTTTACAATTGATTACAATTTATGAATGCACTTTATAGTAAACCAAAAGAAGAAAGGACAACTGGCGCCTGAAGGTCACTTTACGTCGCGATTAAAAAAAGTTTCAACACTTGAAACTTAAAAATTAAGCTCGGAAAAAGTTTTCACCACACAATTAAAATTTCTCCTACCTTATTGTTGTTCAAACTAGCACTTCCAAGAACTTAACTGAAGCAAGATATTATTTACAATAAATGTTCAAATAAATTGCCCCCTATGCCAAGTAGTATCCCAAGCGATTGTAAAATCTGGTTCTCACATTAACAAGCATTTGTGGGGTAACAGTTGCAAATGCATCCTGAACTTGAATTCGCAGTTCGTCCAGTATGGTAGCTCTGCCTGCTTCAAATCTATAAATTTTCGATTTAATGCAAGGCCGCACGAAGAAATCTTGAACTGACAAGGCCGGGGATCTAGGCGACCAAGGAATTGTGCTTACGGTTCCAATTACAAGATTAGGAAATGTATTTGCTAAGTATTCCCGTACGGCTAACGTATTGTGGGCAGGGCAACCATCTTGTTCGAACCAAATGTCATCCAGTCTGATCCCTGGAACTTGATGCAAAGATAGATAGATATTAAGATATTTTGGACCACTAGGTTCCCCTCGATAAAAATGGTCCCATAATGTTGTCACCCACTATTCCACTCCACACATTCAACTTTTGTGGATAGTGAGATCGATAACTGTAATGATTGTGAGGATTATTTCGCGACCAGAAACGACAGACTGATGGATTGTGTCGACCATTTATTGGAAACGTGCATTCGTCGACGAATAGAATTTTGTGCAGGAAATTCAATGTTCGATTTTTCCATTATGTTCTCACAAAATTCCATTCGTTTAATTTGGTCATATGGGTAAATTTGGTAGGTTTTCGATGGTTTATAGGAACGATATCAACTTTTTCTTAAAACCTTTAATACAGTACTATGACGGACACCAGTATCTTGAGCAATATTTCTGGAAGACTGGCGTGGATCTACTTCTACAACAGCACATATTCTTACCTCTTGCATATCTTGAGAGACACTCGTGTTCCTCAAAATTCGGTGTATGGTATCAGTAGGCCGATTTTCGATCGCTACCGCTGTAAAGCCATATAATAATTTGTAATCCTAAAATAAAATATACAGATTTTGGAAACTTTCTAAGTAAATTGGTTCCACATTTGAGAACTAACGGAAATATATTTCTACATATTAAGGAAACAAGTTTAACAAAATTAAAATTATTAGCCTGTGCTTTCTGAATTTAAAATTCGGCAATGCTGTACATCCATAATTGATGAAATTTATTTTCGAATCTTATATTGTTGATCGTAAAAAGATTACAATTTTTAAGGCCATTACAGACAAACTAGACAAAGTAAGAAAGAAATCTTGCTATCTGCTAGAAGAAACCGTTAGTAATTTTAAGATATTTTAAAAATTCCCGGATATTTACGGATTTTTAGAGGGCCCTGTAATATAGGATGTCAATTTGAAAACGTACAATATGTTATATCTCAGGAAGTAAAAGATATATAGAAATTTCTAAAAACCGTTTTACCAACATAGAGGAGAATGGTCGTGACTCATTCCCCATTCGACGCCTTAGGCTCTAAATACACCAACAAAAAGATTTCAAATGGTGGCACCCTCTTTATAACTCATTGAAAAGCTCTTACAAAATGTTATTCAATGGTAGCAAACAGTGTTTTACAAGATTCGCTTCGGAAAAATAGAATGGCCGCCAAGATCTCCAGATTTGACCTGCGACAAGGAATAGTTGAGAAATGCCGAGCTATTCCATAACACATCTTCCAAAATGTTCGGAGAGAACTTGAGAGTAGACTTTACTATAGCCTAGAGAATAATGGAAATCATTTTGAACATTAAAGCTACTATGTTTAAATTTGAATTAAAATACAGTATAGTCCACTTTTAAAAGACTCGCTTATAATAGACTTTCGTTTGTAATAGACTAAAAATTCGTTGAGGGATTCCCCTCATACCACGGAGGCGATTCCGAGTTTCGAAACATCCGAAAAATCTTGCTGCTTGTGGATAATTGTCCTGAAAATCCATCAATTTCATTATGCAATATCAAGCTGGCCCTTTTTGCCACCAAGAATAACCGCCCTATTGCAACCAATTGATTAGGGTGTCCTATGGAGCCTAAACATACTTACGGAAAAGAGATGTTGTTGCGAATCGTTCAAATGCAAGATGCCAATGATGTTAATGTTTTAACAGTTTAGGACACCATGATCATATTGAGCTCTGCTTGGCAGACGATACCTGCAGACTCTGTCCGTAATTATTTTAGACATGCAGTATTGGTGAAGGAACCTACTGTAATCCAGAAAATGAGGTTAAGTGAATGGGTCGCAGTTGAAACATTTGTGGACTGTAATCTACGAGGTGTGTTCAATTCAAACCCATCTTTGCTTTATAAAAGACGCATACCCTGCTCATAGAATTCTTGTGGCTGCTGATTGAAGAAGTCTTCCACAGCTATCTGTACTTCTGTGTCAGACTCAAAATGCCGACCTCTTAATGCCTTTTTCAGTGGTTCAAAAATATTGAAATCGCAAGGCGATAGATCAGGGCTATCGGGTGGATGCTGTAAAACTCTCCATTTCTTTCGTTGAAGATGTTCTTTTAGCACATGGTTCAAAGTTTCTTTGTACACATTTGCATTGACATTTACACCAGTCCCTTAAACTCTATCAACAAGGGTCCTTCATGGTCGAAAAAAAATGGTAACATCACCTTGCCTGCAGAAGGTTGTGCTTTAAACTTCTTCGGTGGAAGTGAACTAGAATGTTTCCACTGAATCGATGATAACTTACTGGATGGCTCGTAGTAATGGCACCAAGTTTCGTCACCAGCAACTATTCACAGAAAAAAGTCATCAGCATTTTGCCTACACTCTGTGAGGTGTTGCAGAGGTAAGCCCATTCGCAAGCATTTCTGTTCATTAGACAAGAGACGAGGTATCCATTGCGAACAAACTTTGCTGTAACCCAGATTACGAACAATACTATGGACTCGTACCAATAATTTCGGAAATTTCTCAAATTGAGATTCGGCAATTTTCTCTAACAAGGCCTTCCACACATGCCATATTGTTTTCTGTTAATGCAGTACACCGTGCACATGGCCGCGGCTTATCCATAGTCCCCTCTTTTCCATTCTTAAATTTTCGACACCATTCCTTCACAGTTGGGTCGCAAAACATGCATTTCCATACACTGCTTGCATTCGCGTATGAATCTGCAATGGCTGCACACTCTCAGCGTATAAAATTGTAGGACCGCACGCTGATCAAACTTGGACGGATTTTCAACAACAAACGCCATTTCAAAATCGAAGTTTTAAAAGTTGATGACAACGTTATAACTGTCCGGAAATTAACAAAGGGAGAGACGCTGACGAATTTCGTTCTAATGCCAACAAAGAACAAAAGAAAGAAGTGGAAGAACAACCGGAGCAAGTTAAAGTGACTTTTCAGATGCCTTAAAATCTTTTCAAACCTTACAACAATATTTGAAGCATGGGATTATACAAGAAAAATTCTTCATCAATCAAACAAAATAAAAAATTTCAAAGAAAAAGTTTATAAAGTTATTTTATATTTCTGTATTATTTTGTGTATTTGCTAGCATTAAATAGCATTCTGTAAGAGCTTTTCAATGACTTATCACAAAGTTTTTTGTTGCAATACCTAGAGCCTAAGGGATTGAATGGAGAAGGTTATGAGACATGGTGATTTCTCCTCCATGTTGAAACGTTTTCTAGAAATTTTCAATGCGTCCTTTACTTCTAGAGAAATAATACACTGTACGTTTTCAAATTGACACCCTGTATATTCATAACTAAATAAGTGTTGACATTTGATAAATTCGCAAACGGTGTTACAAATAAATGGGAAATCTGGGAAACATACTAAATGAACGCATAGCACGATTATTAATAGCTTGATAAGTTAAAATACATCATTTAGTAAGGACAAGATTACAGAGATCCTTTTAAATTTTGAAAACGTGAAATATCAAGGTTTTGCTTTGTAGATTGAAGAACAAGAGAATTATTTTCAAATGTTGCATTACTAACCATAAGAAACTGCAAATTTTTACTTCCAAGTTTAAAAATATCTGTATATTTCTAGTAGTTACGGTATTTTATTTGCAGTTCTCATTCCTGCATTTAAATTCTGTACCGAAACCGTTAAACGGAATCGCGCAACTAATTTAAATATCTTACACTTATATCAGAATGGTAGAGCTACACCCAAGGAATGCGAAACAGTATGAGTTGACAAACTCTCTATTTACATACGCTAATAACAAACATTTTCGCAGGTCGAACTTCGGCTGCGTTTCCTCCAACGAACTTCCAAAACAACATACACTGCTAAAGCCGTTGGGGCATCCACCATATATTAATTTGACGCGCATGGGACTGGCACAATAATGTATCAAATTAATTACCTACCTACGTATTCCCACAGAATTTATGATACGGTACTTGAAAGCGTGATTCATTCAAGTTTATTTTTACACATAGTTCTAAAAATAAATCTTAAAATTTGCCTAACAAATTCTGTATCAGCTTGCTCATCAGCATTTTGCAAGCTGTTAGGGATGTTAACAGTTTCATCGGGGCCCTCACCCTCTGATTGACTCACCCCATCGCTCATCTCACCCCATATGCGGTCGTCTCAGTGCATAATAAATTGCGATCCCTTAGGGCCTTTCAATACTTCATCATTTTGAATCACGTTTATATCTTGTTGAGAGCGACTTCAACTTTGTCCCGGGTCTAAACTGTTTGGCCTGTCCATATCTGTGTGTGTAGTAATAATGAGCACGAAAACCCGTACTATCGACGGCATAACTGCATTGTTTTGCGTACCATTAGAAGAATATCAATCCCTGTACTTATCGGTAAAGTGCAAACTGTTTTATATTCATGATTCATTAAGGCAGCGCACATTATTTAAATTGGTCGTCGTTACCGTATGAATATTTTATAGCTTTGTCATCATTATAAAGTATCAAAGGATTTTCCCAAATTCCCAACATTAAGAACACCTTTCGCCTGAAAATTCTTTAAATACAATTTACAATAATTAAGGCTAGAAATTCATTTTTGTACGTTTTCGATGTTTCCAGAACGAATAATCCTGTTATGATTTAACTAAAAGGCTCAAATAATTAGCAACATGAGGAAAAGGCACGAGCATCTAGACAGAATGGGAACATGAGAGATAAAAATAAAAAAAATTAAAAGAAGGAAACGAAAAGCCGATAAAGTGAATCTTCGGAGAAGAATGAAGAGAACCTAATAAAACATAGGAAGAACAAAAAGAGAAGGATAAAAGTAGAACAATGGTTGGAAACGGTAATGTTATAAAGAGTATAAACAAATCATCTTCGGGCAGGGGCGAAGATAGGAAGAAAGGTGAGGAACGAGGGGTAGAGAGGACAGTAAAGAGTAAAACATGAAGATCCTAATTTTTCAAATAGAAAAGATCTCATTTTTCATAGAGAAAAAACGCAATTCAAGAACTTCAATTTTTAGGGAGAAATAATCTAATTTATTGAAGAGAAAGCACCTAATTTTTCGAACAGAAGGAATCTAATTTTTCAGAGAAAATAATTTAAATTTTCAGGATTAGTGAAACTAATTTTTCAAACAGAACGAATCTGATAGATCAAAGAGAAGGACGTAATTTTTCAAGGGAATATGTACTTTAGTAGTCAGAGAAAAAGAACCCAATTTTTCAAACAGGAAGGAACTCACAGAAAAGAACGTTACAGAACGAATCTAATTAGACATAGAGAACGAACCTAATTATTTCAAGAAAAAGAACTTAATTTTTCGAAGAGAAAACCTAAATTTTTAGAGAGAAAGAATCTTATTTTTCAGAAAGTTAGAACCTAATTCTTCATAAAAAAAAACCTAATTTTTCGGAAAGAAAAACAACTTTTTAGGGAGAAAGAACCTTATTTTTTCAGAAAGTGCGAATCTAATTCTTCAGAAAAAAGAACTTAATTTTTCGGAAAGAAAAACTTTACTTTTTAGCGAGAAAGAACCTTATTTTGCAGAAATAGAACCTAATTCTTCAGAAAAAAGAACCTAATTTTTCGTAGAGTAAACCCTAATTTTTTAAAAAGAAAAAACTTTATTGTTGAGTGTGTTAGAATCTACTTCTTTCGAAAAAAGAACCTAATTTTTCGAAAGGAATAACTTAACTTTTTAGAGAGAAAGAACCTTATTGTCTAGGAAGTTAGAACCTAATTCTTCACACAATAGAACCTAATTTTTCGGAAAGAAAAACCTAACTTTTAGCGAGAAAGATCTTATTTTTTAGAGTTAAAACCTAATTCTTCAGAAAAAAGAACATATTTTTTCGGAGAGAAAAACCTAATTTTTTAAAGAGAAAAAATCTTATTTTTCAGAATGTTAGAACCTAATTTTTCAGAAAAAATAACCTAATTTTTCGGAGAGAAAAACTTAATTTTTTTTAGTGAAAGGACCTTATTTTCTAGGAAGTTAGAACCTAATTCTTCAGAAAAAAGAACCTAATTTTTCGGAAAGAAAATTCTAATTTTTTCAAGAGAAAACATCTTATTTTTCAGAATATTAGAATCTATTTCTTTAGAAAAAAGAACCTTATTTTTCAGATAGTTAGATAGTTATTTTTTAGAAAGTTAGAGTCTAATTCTTCAGAAAAAAGAACCTAATTTTTCAAAGAGAAATATTCTAATTTTTCAGAGATAAACTTTATTTTTCAAACAGAAAAATTTCATTTTCATGTTTATGA
>JABXWE010007997.1:0-30668 GCA_014611495.1 Limonius californicus
ATCCTGAGGTGGTGTTTTTCCGATCCTCTTTCTCTGTCTCCCCCTTACGGCTGCGTTTGTCCTGACGTAAGGTCCTTAACGGAATTCACCATCGCTGCAACCATCCTGAGGTGGTGCTTTCCGATCCCCTTTCTCTGTCTCCCCCTTACGGCTGCGTTTGTCCTGACGTAAGGTTCCTTCCGGGGAATACCGTCGCTGGGTCTGTCCTGAGGCGGTGTTTGCCACCATTTTTCTCGTCTTGCTAGAGAGAGAGAACCGTTAGAGTCCGTTCATACCGGGGTTTGTACCCATCAGGTGCCGAAATATCCGATTTCCTGCCCCATATACCGTATTGATACCGCAGTTGCTACCGTATCTGCTACCGTATTGCTACCGTAGTTGCTACCGTATCTGCTACCGTATTGCTACTGTATTGCTACCGTACCTGCTACCGTATTGCTACCGTATTTGCTACCGTATTGCTACTGTATTTGCTATTGTCTTTGCTACCGTTTTGCTACTGTATCTGCTACCGTATTTGCTACTGCTTATTTTGCTATTGTATTGTACATGTGAAATCCTGTATGTTTAATTCACCCAATATACGTCTTAGACCATCCTTGCTTTAATTATTCCACGACGCAGTACAATTAGATATCTAGGACCGCTTCCGAGACTGCAGTTAAGCGACATCAGTTCCCTGGAAACCGACGTCTTCAACTGTAGCTACCTAGGACTTCGTTATCCCTACCAGGACAACGAAGCAGCGACGTAGAGTAAACTTCATAACAAAATCTGGCGCCCGAGGCAACCGAAGCAATTGCACGTAATAAGCAGACGTGCAATTGACCCGCAGAATTAAGCAAAGTAGAGAGCGTCACAGTGAACAACAGAAGCCAACAATGATTACGGATCATAATATCACTAAAGATGGGGTAGATAATGCTAATAAGCTAATTCGAGAATATTCCTGTGAACGTCGAACTAGAAGGTGGTTCATGAGATTATTTATGCAACTGCTGGATACTGCAGTATTGAACGCTTACATTATATATATAATAAAAAATCCTAACTGGCAAAAAAACTGCTAATCCAAAAGGTGTGTTTTTCTGAAAACATTAGGGAAAAATCTTGGCCTTGAAAATATGAAATCATGAATACCACTGTAGCAAAAGAATCCGCATGTACTTAGAGCTGTTCAAGCTTGTGGAGTTAATATTACTCCTAATGAACCTGAACAGGATCGACCGAAATCGAAGCGTCTTTGTCCAAGGTCTGTGGACAAAAAAGCCCAAATGAGATGTACCATTTACAGAACGTTTGTTTGTAATGTCCACCGACGGGAGAAAATCAACAAAAATACGCCCTGCGTATACCAACGAGGCGAAAGGAGAGTGTTTTTTACTTTTAGTACTTTAATATGGTATAACTATGTTATTAATTTTTATTCAACAAACAAAATATAAAATATTGCAAACATAAGCTTCATTTTAATATTACCTAACAACTTTAACGCAAATCTTTTCTTATTTGCCAAAAACAGACTGGGGTCCTTCAGTTACCCCACGCCATAAATTACGCTGGCTAAAATAACGCCGTAGCTTAAGGGTTAAATACCCCGCTATTTAACATTTTGGAATAGAAGACTAGAGACAAGTTCGAAATCAAGATCCAGGTGCTGTTGCCCTAACTAGATATGTTTACTATTTTAAATTTTAAACTTTCGAAAATGACATGTAAAATGTTGAAATACGTATAAAACAAAAATTAAATACCTGTTGAAATAGAGTATATTTTTATTATTAAAATGTTTTGAAAATTGTTTCATCCAATTGTTGTACATACAATATGATTCTAAGCATAGGGGCTATCAAACAACTTGAAGGAGGGGCGGTTATTGCTATTAAGAATGCCTTTAGAAGAAGTTTGTCGCTAAGGATTAGTTTCCACATGTATTTAC
Source organism: Limonius californicus (assembly GCA_014611495.1). Taxonomy (NCBI): domain Eukaryota; kingdom Metazoa; phylum Arthropoda; class Insecta; order Coleoptera; family Elateridae; genus Limonius; species Limonius californicus. Next base: position 1,940 of record JABXWE010007997.1, read on the forward strand.
CCGCTTCTTGTAAACCTGCTCGTTCACAGTTTATGCATGGTGGGTAATACACTCATTGGTAATACCGGAAAAACAAATGTTATCTATTACATCTACCTACCACCACCACCCCGAAACTCATTACTGGATTTATGGCAGGAAAATTGTTTACAGTAGCAAACTATTAGACTGTTTGTTGCAGTTGCAGAGTGATGTTGCAAACGTTTTTACATTTGTGCTACCTCCAGCACTCTGAATAACCGTTACTTACAAAACAGTTCGAAAATGGAAATATAGGCCGGGATACTTCATTATTTTGCTACCATATTGTCGGGAAATCCAAGTCTTAAATTTATATAGAACAATTTGTAGAGTGCATTCATGATCCAAATGCGACTGCTTTTGCAAAATTGTTTAGGTTTAAAATTTGTCTATAGTTTCTGAGAGGAGCAACACCAGCAAAATAACAAAACTATTCGCTACTTATCCCCATTCAACCCTACTGCTTAATAAAAAAAGGCAGGTAAGAATGAAGGAAATACAAGACAAGTCTTCAACACAAACGGATGTAAATAAATGAAGATACCTTTAAGACGGTCTGTAACCAAGGATTCCACGAAATTTTGCTACTGCGCAGCAATACATGACATAGTAAACGAATTCTACACCTACAACCAACTCCAACCCCTGGCTGTGTTGCCACAAGTGCGTGGTAAATTTCCACGACACGACAGTCATAATGACATGAATTTGAGTTTTACTTGAAGCATAGAATAACAGCAGTTGTAGTCCCTTTCTATCGCCAAATCTAAACTTGTTTCCATAGCAACTATTCATCCTTTCTTTCCTTGTACTTTGTATGGTATCGCATATATTGATATATGTATATAGTAAAATCTGTAAGGCGCGTATTAGTATTAAGGCAAATTTTAAAAAATCCAATTTTGAACGATTGCAGTGTCGAATGTTATTTTATCTGGAAATATAAGTTAGGTATTTTTTGGAATATTTTGTTGTGAGAATGTATTTTCTTAATGGCGTGTAAATTCTAATTACCTCATAGGATAGTAGTATGTAATATTAAAAGCGGATCGTGAACAGAAGAAATGGCTGATGTATAAGAAACTTACAAAGTTCTCGCTAGTTTAAATAACTAATTTCGCTACATATTGTGGCACAGTTAGATCCCAGTAAGAGAAACAAGCAGTGATCTAAAAATACTACAGAAAGAAACAAAGGAATATAATACGTACAGCAGCGTACAAAGGCGGTGAAAATCAATAAACATGCAGACAACTAAGCGTAAAATTATATTCCACCGATGTAGTAAATACTTAAGATTACTAACATGAACACATTTAATGGCTTTTTTTGAATTTCCAAACACCGTGTCTGTCCGGCTAATGTTACAATTCTATATGCAAATATGTCGCAACGTTAAAGATGGTGTTTTATAACCATTTACAGTTGTACTATCCGAACATATTAAAATTGATATTTAATGTTGTATTCCTTACAAAAACAAACGAAGAATGTCTGCAGCAAATTATTAATGTAATATTTAATTTGTAATGCAATTGAATAAATGTTAATTCTGTGAAGTACTATGTAGTGTGTAGTACATACTGTTTTAATTCAACATCATTTACACACACGCAATGCTCGTTCCAACTACTTTATTTAGACATTTATTGTTAAATGGCCACAAATGCTCGTTATTTATTTCTTATACCAGTAGATAAATGTTTATACGAGCTTATAAACATTTTAGTGATCCTTTATTCTTGTTAGGAAAGGAAACACTAGCTTCGTCTTTATATCCCTTCAGTTTTCTTTCTGGAGTAGACACGTTCGAAGGTAACGCTCTACCAATCATTAAAGTTCATAATATGCAGACCTAGATCACTGTCAATATGAACAGACAGATACGTGTGAATTACGAGAGACAATAAATTTGTATTTTCATATCACAGTCGAGCATAAATTACATATCTGTAACTCCTTGTTTGATTGATTTGTCCTTTTATTACAGATTGCTAGAAAGAGAGACCTCACCTCTGTCAAAATGTTTGGTCCTTCTAAGGTATTCCTTAACAGTCACATTTCCTGTTAGGATATCTGTAAGAATCCTAAATTGTGGCCAGCTTAGCACAAGCCATCTTGCAGCTATTTCTGTACAAGATCACTGTATAAATGTCTTGGTTTAGTGGTTTAGTCACTACTTGTTAGTGCAGTTAGTACAACTTTTATGTTGACTACTAATCCATTTACTTATGTGATTACGGATTGCATCTGTTGACGCACAGTGGGCCTCAGTAAAGTCCTTTTGATTCCTGCCTTGCAAGTACATCGGTTTTTTAGCACCCGGACCACGAAAGACTTGAAAGAGTGTTTTTCTGTATATTCGCCAGAATCTTATTTATTAAGGACTGCGTATCTTTAAAAAGTATTTTTAATAATCCGGGACATTTATCTATCTCATCGGAGTACCCCTTTCAGGACCCTTTTCAAACCCTTCTAAGTGCTTTGTTATTCTCAGTTAGGGATGTTCTATATTCATCCCAATTTCCTGGTACGTTTGTTGCATTAAATCGTTTTCTCGTGTCTCACCGTATGACAGTCAGTTCCTTAGTCATCCAAATGACTTACGTGTTGAAAAATCACACAGTGAAGCGACAGTTTTCCTTGTATGTAGAGATAATTGCGACTCCCCATAGCTTTTGACAACATGGTTGATTCCGATGATTTCAAAGCATCTGTATCTGTGATTCAAGCAAATCTCCTTTTTAAACACATATCATTTCTTTACACAGTTACTTAGGTAGAATGTATAGAGGGCTATGTGAATTACTTCCTGTCTTTGTCCTGTTACGAAGGTAGTTTTGGTTTCCCTATTCAGTGTGTCAAGGTTAGTGCCCTAGTAAATTGTGACAGAGGCTTATCTCTAAGGTATTGCTACTTCCCCAAACCACATACTGGCAATTTGCGTCAGTAGATGAGATCTGTTGCCTCTACAGTTACTGATCAGCAATTCCACTATCTTATGAGTGGTGGCTCAGGTGGTTTCGCCATCTAAAATACACCGTTCGAAGTACTATGTCCCGCAGCCCCATTCTACTTAAGGAAATACTTACCGCTACTAATACTAATTCTTCACCGGCTGCTCCAAGGCCTTGAATTTTATCACAAGTTACACAGAACTACTCTTCTTAAATGAGGGCTACGTCCTCTATCAACTCACTGCTTAGGATTACGTCTGAGCGGCAGCATTAAATATCTTGCTACTTCACAGTAAGGCTCAGTCTGTGTGTGATTCCTTATGTCTTTTCGTATGTTGCTTCTATAATGAGGGAGCAGAACAAATCCTCTGGGGTTTCTTCGTGCCCCCACTTTTATTTTTTCTTTACTTCCTTTTTTCTTCTACAGTTATTTATTTTCCCCAAGTTCAAGCCTTGATCTTCTGAGCTGTTCTGAGCTTTTATTTGCATTTTGGCGCCAGAGTCACTGTCACAACTGAAACATTCCCTTTTAGTTCTTGAAACACACAAAATCTCTAAAAGTGCACTTAAATGTTCTATCTCGCAGGAAACAACAGCAAAAATAATTATATTTGTTTGTCCCTTAAGCAAATTGACAGCTGGAAAGCAGTCACGTGACAGTACCGATGTATTGGAATTAGCCGAGTTTCTTAAGTTATGCATTATCCACCACGTCTGACCGGTTAAGCCAACACTCAGATACCTGAGCCGAGAATTTACAGCAGATTAGATCCGGAGCATATCCATAAATCGAAACGATGTATATTGTTTTTGTTATCAATATCCTAAATGCGGGGGAATCTTCAAATTTATGTAAAATTGCTGTAACGAAAGCATTTATAAGTAAAATGAAGCGGTAGTCCTTGCTAAATAAGGTAATAGTACTAATCCCTATCCACTGTTTTTAATATAAATACTACTATACGTACGTTCATTTATTAATTATTATTAAATTATTAAATTGCATTTAAACGTCTTATGACGTTGTCGGATGCCCTTCCTCCAATCCTCGCTATTATTCCTCTGTCCATGTCTTAGATCTCTAGCACTGTTGGCTGTTGTAACTCCTTCTTTCCATGATTTCTTTGGGCTTCTTCTTCTGTGTTCCGACGTCCATTCCAATATTTTCCTAGGCAGCATTTCATCCCTCATGTCAGTTTTTTGCTTCTAAGTTTTTGTCTAGTGTTTCTTCTATCCCTGTATGATCACGAACTATTTCAATTCTTATTCCATCTAGGCGTGATACCCTTAGTGATGTTTTGAATAAGTCCATCTCCGCTGCATCCAATCTACCTCTCATATTGTTCCGTTCTGACGTTAAATTTCTCAGAAAATTTGTTCTTGGTTACTCTGTTCGTACTTATAAGCTTGTCTACAATTTGTTTTAAGTAAAAAAGGTTATCTGTGTAGGATTTTCCTGCTCTAAACTCAGCTTGTCCTTCCTCCTCGTTACTTCCATATGCGTTTTCCATAACATCCCTTAAAAGTTTAGCGTAAAGACTGCTAAGTCTACTTGTTACAGCATAATTAGAGCAATCTAATTTATTTTCTTTCTTATAGGCGGAAGAAATGTAAGCTACTTGCCACTCGTCTGGTACTGGATCTCCATTTAAGTGAGTATTGTTGACATCTGTCAACATATTAAAAAGTTTGTCGGTACCACATTTCAATAATTCAGCGGCATACCTTCTAATTACATTTAAATCAATCGTTTCCTCCTCTTGTAAATTTATTTTTGATGGTGCGTCTGTGCTATATTTAGGTCTTCCTTCAGTCAATAGTTCCTCATAGTGGCTTGCCCATGTTTTTATTGCCATTACAATAATGTGGATCCGGGAATCCCAGAATAGAGAGTAATGGCGAAGAATAAGGGAGACCTATATTTAAAAATGAAACAAAGATTATGGCTGATGAGATGAGAGATAGCGTCAATAAGCCTTTATTAGTTGTTTCAACTCTGTGAAGGACCTCCATGCTCCTGTTGATTTTCTGCCTTCTAGGTATATATTAATTTTCTTGCCCTTTTTAACCCACGTTTATTTCCCTTACATAAATGTAGTGGCAAAATACACAGAGTATGTAAGTGTACCCAACTTGGAAACAAACACCGTAACTTTAAGGTATGTTCCAAAGCGAAATTTACGCAAATCGAGAGTCTGTAACTCCGGGATATGACTGTATCTGTTAACAGCTTCCTAGATAGACATTCCTATAAAGGGTGCAAAATTATTGGCATTAGCAACCCTAACAGATTCCCTTTAGATATTGTTTGCATAATAATTATACAGATCGCGCCCATATCATCGCATATTGAAGAAAATAGTCTTGCCCTTAGAGGCCTTGATTTTACATAATTTACAACAGAAATTACAATGGATTGTACCAAATGAAATCCTGGGCTGATTTCCTTCGAAGCGAGTGATTCCCTGGGTATTGTGCAATGGTGCCAAGAGGCATTTGGATTCTTCTTGTCTATAAGTACTTGTAGATCACAATATCTTCCCGCCATCGCTGGTATTCCATCTGTACAAACAGCACCACAGTTTTTCCATCCAACGCCAGAGTTTACTGTATAATTATCAGTCATTTGAAACAGATCCGCACCTGCAGTTCTTCTCTGAATTTTTTTGCAGAAAAGTAAGTCCTCACTAATAGACATTATCGCAGTGACGCAAGTAGACTACCAAACGTGCGTATTTGATAATATCCGTTGCCTAGTATAGCTGAATAGCAAATAATTTGTTTTTATGTTCCGAAAAAAGTTCTTCCAACAGATTCTCTGACATATCAACAATGCGCATACTAATAGTATTATTTGATACTGGTAGTTACTGAACCTCTTTAGCATAACTATCTCCAAGCATTGTTGCGACTATATCAACGGCAGCAGGAATAATAAGAGTATGAGGTTTCTTGTACTTGGCTACGTAATGTGAAACTTTACAAACTGCAAGCAGAGCTTTTTGTGGCAACAACAAAACTGTATTAACGGCCATTTTCGAATTTCTGAATTCCTTCAATTTCTTCACAAGGAAATCGCGAGATTAATTTTCAGTATCTTTATGTTCTGTTTGCCAATGCATCATTACTTGATTTGGTTTCATACTGTCAGCAGCTAAAATATTTATATTTTATATAAATATTTAAACATGTTACACACTGTGGTCGCTCTTCACCATTAGCGACTGTATTTCTAAACCTTGCTTTTTACTATTACATTGTAGATGTTTATTTTGCGTTTCTTCGTAATTTCTTTATGCCACCATAAGCATAACACTATATGGAGCGGAAGCCTGGAAGATTACAGAAGCTGATAAGAGAAAGATTACAGCGGTAGAGATGGACGCCCTAAGAAGATCATGTCGGGTCTCAAGAAGAGACAGAATAACAAATGAAAGAATCAGAGAAATGATGGACGTGCAAGAGACAATACTAGACGATATACAAAAAAAATAACTTACCTGGTACGGGCATGTAAGGAGAATGGCGGCGGGAAAACTACCAAGGGTGGCCATGGAATGGATACCATCGGAAAGAAAGAGAAGAGCAAGACCCAGAAAAACTTGGGGGGAAGGAATCCGAAAATCAATGAGTGACAGAAATCTGAACGACGAACAATGTCTTGACAGAGCACAATGGAGAAGAAGTCTGGGAATCGGACAGCGGCGACAGACGCTATAAACCGAACATATATATATTTCTAAACCAATATTTCCTAGTTTGTGCTTGGGAAGTGTTGGCAGCTTCTTTATCTGCAGACGCACCTGTACGTGCACGTTCAAAATTATGTTTACTTAGACTCGATTAAATATTTTTTCATGCTATTGAACTAACCTGTAACTAAGCATGCATCATGATTCTACCCATTCTGCCCCAATGTCTCAATTTCTAGACCATTCTACAGCGCTCGGGAATGTAGGAGATTCCGTTTTACTAGAAGGAAGGAGCGTGTATCATAACATATTTAAAAAGGGGGCCGTGATACCTAAAAGTTGGGGAAACGCTGAGCTAGAGAATCCAAAAATATCTTTCTCTTGGACATAAAAAACATAAAAATTGTAGTGAAATATTATCTAGTTAAAATCCCCCCTCTATGGCGGGCGTTTTAATAGATTAAATATTAAACATATAAATTTTGTTTCATTACCTCTCTAATTTTATCCTTCTGTTATATTACAGAATTATAAAAATTATATAACAATATCAATTGCGGTATTACTGGCTACGTTCTCCAATGAATACAGATCCCTTATTTGCTAGTTTAAGATCTACTTTGCCACAGTGTTATACCTAAATTGTCATAAATTACATTATCCTTGTTAATGCGTTTCGTATTTAGCTTTGCAAATTGTGTTATTTACTTTTAATACAAGTTTCACTAACCAGTGTTTCGTGTCCTGAGGGTGAAATGAAATTATTCTCTTTTCACTTCACTACACCACATTAACAGGGTAGAATTACTATCTTCACATGACTTTTAATTATAAAAAAAATTGCAATCACAGAAGCATAACGGATCGGGTTAAAACTGAATCTATTACTACATCAACCTACAGCGCCCATTAAATATGACGCATATTCGAATGTACTCGTATATCTAAGTATAGAGAATAGAGTATGTACCTGTAATGGTGAACGTGTTTTTACCAGATAAAGTGCTCAGAAACCAGTAATCCTTTTAAAATACTTGTAATCCCCAGTCAGATTTGAACGTTGAGGATTTACCCTAGTTAAGGAATTTATTGTACGTTGTCTAATAATTCGTAGTTATAAAAATATTCCCTACCGAGTAGCATATGGAAACAAAGCGAATTTATTATAAAATTTCAAAAATAACCATATAAGTTAAATTATTTAAGCAATATGGAAAATGTCAAAACATATTCCTCCTTTTTTTGTCATCACGTTATTCCCACTTGCCAAAAGATTAAGTTCTGTTGCATTATTATTAAAACGATAGTCATTTAAGCTACAAATCGAAACAACTGTCAACCGTGCTGTATCCTGGCCGCCAACCAAGAACTTCCAAATCAATACGCACAGAACACGCATTTGAAAATGTAATTTTTTAGTTACAAAAGGCTAAAATGGTTTAGAAATATAATTTACACAAGTGCGTGAAAGACTTCCCCATACTTTCAAGAACAATCTTTATATGGAAGGATATTATAAGTATATACTTACATATTTCGATCGTAGACATACACCAAAATATCTTATAACAATGTATATGTGGAAGACCTTTACTGCAAAAAGAAGCACGTACTAGGTCATACATATACAATTTTTGAAAATTTATAGAAAACTTCAATAAAATAAATAATTTTATCGGTTTGATAGCTTCATAAAAATCCTTTACAGTGTTTGCTTAAAATATTTTATGAACATGTCAAAATCCTTGAGTGTTGATATTTTTTGGAGTCGTTCTATTTCCAAAACTATCCCCATTAAGTTATTGAAAAACTTAATGTTTAAATGTATGGATTTAACGATATTTGAGTAACAACGGGGCGACCTATCGTAATAAGCAATAAACAGATTTCTGAGCCTTCCAGGCCTATATCACGTCACAAAATTTAATTAATACCGTTAACGACATTTAAGAAAAATACTTTCCGTAAAACGAGGATTGTTCAATAGCACACGTGTGGAGGCTGTAACAAAATTGTTATTAACTCAATTTTAAAAAATCTCCATTCACGTTAAGGCATGAGTCCCTCTGTTGTACTAATTTATAGATACCCTGCCGGTAAACTTCTTGCGGCTGCTGAGGAAACCATTGTGTGCACTTCAGCGTCCGACATGAATCGCTGTCCCTTTCGCGGTTGTTTTAATGGGCCAAAGACATGTAAGTCGCATGATGATAAATCGGGACGGTAAGGCGGGTGTCCTAACGCTTCCCAGCACATACGCGCAAGCACGTCTTGAATCACTATATGAGGCGAGCATTATCGTGCAAAAGAATGACATCGTTTGTGAGTTTACCGGGACGTATATTCTTGATGCTGACAGGAAAATGTTATAAGGTGTCGTTCACTATTGATGTTGATACAAGACTCTTTAACACCCAACAGTAATACACTTTGATAATCAAAAAATACGGTTATCACTACTTTTCCCGTTAAAATTCAAAATCGGAATTTTGGTTTCGGTGAATCTGCATGCTTCCAGTGCATGATCTGACGCTTCGATTCCTGTTCATAGTAATATCACCAAGATTCATCACCGGCAACTATCCGTTACTTCTTGGTAGCACACCAAATGCTATAGTGACAATGCTGAACGAAAATTCCCTCTGCCGTCAGTAAACAGCCGTGGTTAGCGCATTTGCCTTTGGATCTAAAGGACGAGGGGTCGAATCCGTCCGAGATGGGTGAGATTTTTCCAGCGGGGAAAATCTGAAACTGGTCCTTCTGTCTCACAAGTAGTAAAACCGTAAATACCGTACCACTGCGATAGTGTGACACCTTAAAAATCACTACTGGGGTTGGAACTACTCCAGATTACAATTCGTAGTTAGAGTGTCTAATGGGCCAAATATAGTCTACATGCATAAAAATGCTTGGAAAACCACGTCCTAGATCTCGTTCAATCAAACAATCAACAACAATAGCCACTCAGCAGTAACTTAGTGATAACCAAACGTATGAATAAAGGAATGGCCACTTGCTATACTGATGCTGTATATTTCAAACAGTTTTCTCACTTTGACGCGTCTATTTACACGTAAAGCCGTTTGCAGACGCCTCGCATTTTCATCCGAAGTTGGAAGAGCCACATGTCCTGGACCAGTCAAATCTTTAGTCGACTCTTTTCCATGTAGAAATTTTCTGCACCACTCAACCACTGCCGTGTGAGAATAACTACAGTCACCATAGACAGTTTTCATTCGCTCATAGATTTCTAGAGTTTAATGTTCTTCGACGGCTAACAACAGATTAACAGCACGCACATTATATTTAGACGGATTTTCTATAGTAACTGTTATTTGGAACTCATAAAAATGCACACAAAGAGGAAACCGCAAAGAAATTTAACAAAAACCTCTCTAATACGTTAATAAACACTTTCAACGATCGCATGCGAGAGCAAGAAAATTAGTTACAGAAGGAAAGAAGAAAGTTTGGGACAGAAAATGTAGCGAAGTCGAAATGCATATTCGAGAGACGAGATGTACAGAGGCCTGGAAGTTTATCGACAGCATTAGGACGGACAAGAGAAAGGTACTATTAGAACTGATGTCTGGAAAAGATTGGGAAGCGCATTATAGTAAGGTATTAGTAGAGGACCGAGCAAGATTCAGAGAAGAAGCAGCAAAGGTTGCAGTACAGGGGAAGCGCAAAGTAATACAGCTCGAAAATGTCAAAAAAGCTATTACAAATATGAAAAATATGAAAGCAAGTGGCACAGGAGATATTACAGCAGAAATGTTAAAAACTGGTGGAACTAAAATAATAAATTCATAAATGAAGGAGTGATACCTGACGAATAGAAGCTATATATATATATATATATATATATGTATATGTATATATATATATATATATATATATGTCATCCATCCACAAGAAAGGAGATCCATGAAAATGGAATACAAAGGAATAACGGTGACGTCAACATTTAGCCGCGTATATGGAAGCTTGCTACAAGAGTTAATAGAAGAAGAATACAGCAACCAGGACGCAGAAGAACAGAGCGGATTCAGCGCTGGGTGCTCTTGCACCGATAACTTTCTCCGTTTAAAGCAAATAATAGAAAAAAAAAAGTTAATACAGGAAAACAGTCGTACGCGACAATTATAAATACCTTGGGGCAAGAATAGAAAAAGGTGGGAGAGATGAGAAAGAAATTATAGAAAGAATTGGACAATGGCTGAAGGCGATAAATAGGCTAAATGCGATATGAGGGAATAAGGGAATAACTAAGAACAGGAAATACAATATCTACAGCACAATCGTTAAAAGTATGGTACTTTACGGAGCTGAAGTATGAAGATGGAATGAAGCGGATAAGAGGAAAGTAGCAGCATTGGAAATGGATGCACTAAGAAGATCGTGCAGAATATCCAGAATGGATAAGGTACCCAACTAAAGAATCAAGCAGTCAATGGGAATATAAGAAACTATCTTGGAAAAAAAAACAATTAATATGGCACGGCCACGTCAAACGAATAGGACAAGACCGACTAACCAGAGCCACAGTGGAATGGATCCCTCCGGAGCGAAGAAGGAAAGGGCGACCCAGAAGAATATGGGGAAACATCATAAGAAAAGCGATGAGTTTGAGAAATCACAAAGACGAACATTGTCAAGATAGACAACGATGGAGAAAAAGTCTAGAGATTGGACAGCGTCGGCAGACACTATAGAACCGATTATATATATATATATATATATATATATATATACAATCATATGCAATTGTCATCAGGATCAAGTTGCGCCTACCTGATCCAAACGCGTTTCTAATGGTATTTAAAAGAATTTGAAAGCGTTACATATTACAGATTGGTGTATCATCAAAATATTTTGAACACACTATAATTCTGCTTAAGGGCTGTTCAAAGTTTATGTCAATTCGAATAATGTTTCTGAATAAACAGGCACTGAAATGGTAATTAAAAAAAATTACAGGAGCCTTAATTTTAAAGCTAGGAAGGTTAGTAGAAAATCATTTAGTTTATGTTAACGTTATCTAAAACATTCCTGTTTAAAATAGCACAGCGTTCATCAAAGAAATGCTACGTAAGTAATATTGATTACTTCCGTTTCCCATTTCGGATAGTTTCATGAGCTTGATAAATTATTAATAAACCTCAAGAATAAAAATTTACACAAAATCGGATCTATCCCATCGGAAATATGACGGCACACACATACACATAAGGGCACTGGTTTTCTATCAACAACACCGATACATCCCTTAACATTTCAAATTCGAATTTTTCACGGAATCAATGGTTTTCCTATACCTGTGACATGGGAAAGCAACGTTTTCTTAATCATTTTAATTGGTCCACCCTTGCTAAGGAACTCGCCAGGTATTTTTCATCCGCACATTGACAATTTTAATTGCTGATTATACTTTGAGCATGCGTTAGAAGTATCCCTGCTTTCTTGATGTTAGGACGTGGACATGGATACAAAATCAAATTGAATTATAAAATGTAAAAAACATTCAACATGCGATTGTTCAAGTGATGTGTATCTTCCACTGTTATGCATGTGTTGAATATCGTTTTATTCTCTGCTGTTTCTTTGCTATGGTCGATGCGGTTGCGGACATTTTGAATTCAAAATAAAGAAGTTTACTTTGTGTTTACATATCCTATTTGAATAGAATGAAAAGCAATAGTAGTATTCTGATATTGTTTGATGGCGGTGGAGGTTTGATTTTTATGCACGATCAAGAGTTACATATTCATGTCGTGCGTTTATTTACCTTTTATTCGGGCGCCAAATTCAATAAAATTACATTAGTCTGTTTAATTGATGAAAAGAGCTCGTAATAAATGTGTAGCCAGTATTTTAATTTATACTTACATATGAAGTATTTGATTTAGATTAACATCAATGTATATTATTTATGTATTTCTGAAATGTTATTGTCTCGTTTTATCTACAATTCTACAAGCAGATATAATACGCCATTGTTTGAGATCCAGATAGTTCGAAATCTTAACTGAAATATAACAACGTCGCCCAAAATCTACTGTAGCTGTTTTTGTGGTCAGCCAAACCCACAGAATATCCCAACTCCATTTCATTTTGTCGATATCCAGCACGTCGCGCATATAAATATGCCATTTATCTGAAGACCGATACTACCCAAACGGCATTCAAATCACTCCCTATGCAGTCCTATACTACATCTCTCAGGTTCCCTATGCCAATTTTAAAGTCGTAGAGGACCTTCGGGCAAATACGGTAAAATAGCTTCATAGAAAGAAACTTACTTAAAGTGATAACATAATTCATTATTGACTTTTCATTATAGCCAATTTAAGCTGGAGATTGATATTATTGCGGATTAAACTTTATCGGGGTGGCGAAAGACAAAGCCGAACTTGCCGAGGAGTTTAGAGTTTAATTTTATTAATTTGGAAGGCTCCAAAGCGATTCTTTCAGCTAGCGTCAGTGCTTTATGTATCGATTTAATGGGCTAAATTAAAGGTAAGCAGTTCGGGAAAATGTTTTATTTTCTTATAGTTCCATGAAACAGAAACACGAAATCTGAATACAGAACCGTGTTCTACTAGGTTTCATAGCGTTGCGTTTTGTCAGAGATACTTTTAACGTCACCATCTTATAGGAAAAATTATTGTTATCGAAACAAAGAAAAATACCGTCCTGTGCAAATATTGAAGTGGCTGAATAATTATAACTTTGATGCTAGGATTGTTACTGGATTCGTTATAATAGATTTTGTTTTACGTTGAACCTGTACACAAACACTCAATTTCTTTTAATGTTTTGCTTTCGAATAATTCGGCGGATATGAGTTCCGCGGAATGTTAATACCTACCGTGAACTGCATCCTGCAAAATACATGTAACTCATTCAACTGTTAAAAGTAATAAATAATATAAAATTATAGAATATTGGCACTGTAGTTAGAATTTCTGTTGTTGACTAAGTAAAATGCAGTTCACACGTATTAATTTAAAAAATACTATGTGATTTAGGGATAAATAACCTCAGCTATGAGTTGTTTCTCACACATGTTTAGGATCACCCTGTACATTATACGTTTGCATGTTTTATATAATAGAAATTGACACATCACAAACCATTATTCTCGGTTTATTTACTTTCTGCTTCATTACAAATAAATAAAAATAATTTTTTTGTACTGCCGCAATGGAAAACCAGTTGCAAGTACGAGTCTAACAGGTCGGAAAATGCCAAAAAACCGACCTCGCCGGGAGAGTGATTAAATTCAGCCAATAAGCAAGCCTTATTTTACTTTCCGCGTCTAGACACTAAATGTTTTCCGCGATCTGATTCGCTGTTTCATAAATTGCCAAACAAATTTAAGCAATCTCCATGGTTACATGTTGTCCGTGCTGTTTATTGACAAACGTAAAATTTCTTCCTAAAGAAATATTATGTTCCCTGACAACAACCATTGCAAGGCAAATAAGGAGATAAGTAGCGGCAGTAGAAAAAATGTTGTACACACTACGGGAGTAAAGTGATTTGCAGTCTCGGCGTGGTGGTGGTCTCGGCTTCGCCTCGACCACAATTGCCACACCTCGCCTGCAAACTATCACTTTCCTCCCTAAGGATGTAAATAACTATTAAAATAACGAAATCATTCGCAGCATTTTTTGTTAAACATTGAATGTAAGGTACAACATCATAATTCTGTTCATGTTTTCAAAATAGACTACCTGTAAGGGTTAAGTAATTAATAGATTACTTTACGCGCTATCCATGTGCGACCTTCCGCACAATTTATATTTTCAAAATAGACTACCTGCGAGAGTCGAGCAATTACCAAATAATTTTACGCGCAATCCATGTGTGCTGGAATTATTAAGGTAATACAACTTCTTATAGGCGTTGTATTAGACACATCGTTTACTGCTCCTCTATAAAGTACAGCAGTATGATACAATAGTTCAGCATGGGCTAGTGGAATTTTGTACAGTGGTAGTGCAGCGGCTGTTGTCCATCTTCCCGAAAAGTGCGTGAATACGGGCTCAGAGAGAAATATAGTTTGGCTGCAAATAACTTATTTTTCTGTACTGTACCTAAGTGAAAGTCAAGAGAGCTCAAATTTGTGGCATAAAAGCCAATAAACACTTAAATAAAATGTCAAACTTTTTGTAGTTGGTACTACATATATGGTTATTCAATTTAACTTAACCTAATCCAATAATCGTAGAGTTAAGCTACATTACAATATTATTTATTTTTTTTTTTTTCACACATTCATACTACCGTTCCCCCCCCGGAACCGCTTTCGCATTACTTCAGGGGGGTGCGGGCGTCCCTTACACACTAACCATTCATGCAGCATGCACCCTAAACTTAACTAACTGAATTGCGGTCGCCCCAGCGGGGATTCGAAACCACGCCGGAAAGAGCGCAATTCAGTGTGACCTCGATGGTCGGTGCGTTCTCGCACTCGACCACCGCGGTCCCTATTACAATATTATTTAAGATAGATAGTACCATTTCGTCTTCAGAGAACAGTGGTGAATGACTGCATGTTTATTTGGTATCAAGGAAAAAAAAGATTAAGTGTTCACATTGTACGGCCTAGCCTAGAGTATTATTTCTTACATTGCATACATTAGCCTTAGGCTGCTTTTCACATTGTACGGCCTAGAGTATTATTTCTTACATTGCATACATTAGACTTAGGCTGCTTTCAAGTATATTTACAGTTAGTTTTAGTCGCGTTAATTAACATGTGTAGTTTATTATGATATTATTAGACACATTCCTGTGCCTCATATATAACTATTTCGTAGATTACTAGTATGTTGTTTATATTAAGTAAGATAGCTACTGTGATGGAATTATATTGAACAAGTAAAATGAAAAAAATGGTGGGGGTGGCTCAGTGGTAAGAGAGTCAAGCTTTTGATGTAATAGTTCAAACGCTACCCGGTTCGAATCCCTCCAGGTCGGAAATTTTTCTAATTCCCTGGGTGATCGGTAATGAGTCCCGGTCTTCATTTGCCATTGGGGATCAAATTAATGGCACTCCTCCTGTTATGAGCGCACTAGAGGAATAACAAGATCATATACACAAATAACACCGTACACCAGCAGGTTAAGCATGGTTACGCACCAACACGGTAACCCGTAGAGTCGGGCCCTGTTGTGCATTGCACAAACTAACTTACCCTTGTGTCACACCAAAGCGATGGGCCTCTAAGGCCTGTGAAAGCTTCATAATAATAATAAAATGAGAATACAGTCATTAACTATCAACGGAAAGGTTTGTCCTACAGATGAAATCCGAACTAAATCCAAAAATATGTAGCCGTAAGTTTCAAGAACTTAATCGTGTTCGTACATTCCTAGGATCTACGAAATGTTTTTACTATAGCAACGAAATTTTTCCAGCAGTACGATCTTTGGAATAAGCTTTCTCCATGATTTCACGTCCGAAAAAATGTGAAAAAGTTGACAAAGCTCCCCATACAGCTGTGGTTCCCAAAGTGTGGGTCGTGATATAGGGTAAAGTAAACAAATATAAATCAAACTTCAATAAGCGTTTCTTTCATGTTTGTCGAAATTTCAGGTTCCTTAATGGAATTGTCTGCAAACGCATTCAGTGTTCACCTGCGATTGTCATAACTGTTTTGAATATGTTTGGGGAAATAGTCAATGAACTGTTGTTTGAAATTGTGCAACCTAACCTGCATATCTGCAAACACGTGTGCAGAATTTATTATATTATCATCCTTAACTAAGTCTTCCATGACTTCTTCAACATACTGCAATGAATCAAATATCGCCCTACCAATTGATGTCGAACAGGAGCCAAGATTCTTCATACATTCGATAATTTTGTAGGTGGCTGTTAAGCTGAACGTTAAAGTGCTCGAAAATGTCAGCATGGAAAGGCAACCTGAGAAGCCAAAGGAAACTGGCAAATAGGTTGTCATATTCTGGTTTCCCATTTTGCAGGTATATCAAAAGTTCCGCTTTTAACTGGAATACTCTTTGAACGTCATATTACTTGCGTGTGATGAATAAAATTTACGTATTAAGAACCCATGTCTTCACAACTTTTTGAAAAATACTAGTCTGGAATGCTTTTCCCTTTATGGAATTTACCACTTTAAAAACATTTTTCAAAATACAATCCATTGCACAAGGAAAAGGTTTTGAAGCAAGAGCTTCTAGATGTAAAAGAGAGTGTAACCATATAGCATTTGGCATTATGTCTTTTAATCTGACAATAAGACCTGTTCTGTCATAGCCTTGGCGTCATCCTTGCATACAGCAACACATTTTACCTAGTCAATCTCGTATTTATTAGTACTTTGCACGAAAATGTGGAACAAGCATTTTCCGGTTGTATTGACCTCTAATGGACTATATAAATAAATAAAATACCATATCCAGTATTATACCTTACAGATGCTATAAATTGAGCACCGTTAAAGATGTCTGTGGATTTGTGCAACTGTAATGAAAAGTACGTGTACTTCTTAATATTTTCAACAACTTGTGTTTGAATATTTTCTGCCATGTGAGTTAATCGTCTTTGGATAGTATTATTTTAGAGGGGTATTGCTTTCAGCTTGTCAGCCTCTTTTTTGCCCGCCATTATTTGCACCATTTCAACAGCTTTTAGTAAAATCCGGTTTTCAACAATTGCATGTGTTTTACTGGTTTCTGCAATGCAAAATGCAACTCAATAACTTTATGGTGTTGCTCTTTCATTAGTGGTGGTTGCTGATGTAAAAGTGGCTTGCTATTTATGGAGGGAGTTTAACTTTCTTTCAAAGATTTCCGCAAGGTTTTCTTCTGTGTCTGAAATTCAGTGTTGGGTAGTAACGAAGTAAAAGTAACTCGTTACTAGTAACTAGTTACTTTTCAGTAACTTAATTACTTTTGTGTTTTCAGTAATTGTAACTATAACACGTTACAATTATTTAGTAACTTTAGTAACTCAATATGACAAGTTACATTTTCATGCTACAAATGTAAAGTATTTTAAAATGTTCGGTTTTTAATGCGTAGTATTTAAGAAATAATACCTGAAGCTGAAAAATTTGTAGAAATTTCGAATATAGTCGGGACCACTTTGGGAAGGCAGTTCTTGCCGAAGGCATTTTCGTACGGTGTAAGTTAAAATCTATCCAAACGGAAACCTGCAGTTCTCAACAAGTTAATAACTGAAGCGGCCCTATGCATTCTAATTATTTAAAATATTCAATTGCCTTGGGCGACCTTATGAAAAGCATTTCTAGCTAAATTAGGACATAAATACAAAGAAATTTGAAGTTTACGATGGTATTAAATAGCAATTATTAATCAATTACGTTCTATAGTCATTTAACATCTAAAGTCGTTAATTGTAGGCAGGTAGGAGTTTTAAAAAAATCTAAACAAAATACTGTGGGTTTAAAAAGACAATTAGTGTTCTTAGATAAAACGTGGATTTTTTGCAAAGGGGAAAATCGTACAAGGTGGAAGGTTTTTTTTTATACTTTATACATGTATTAATTCGTGTAAGTGTGCAATTAACTAATGTATGTTTAATTAAAGGAATTTATGGATTCAGTTACAAAAAATTAAAAACTGTGTTTTTCGTATAATTCTAAATTTAAAATTCTGATTTTTTAATATAAAAACTATAATCTGTTACTAGAATTTTTCTTTGGAATTGTTATAGTCTGGAATTAATGCGTTTCGTATTAAAACTAATTTTAGTACTACAATATGTATAATTAAATTAATTAAAACAAACAAAAAAATGCTTATGAGGTAGGTAGGGATTTATAAAGTCTGAGGAACTCTGTTTTATTTCTACCCAATCTTAAAGCAATGTACGTAACAAAAGATAATCCGCTTTTCGTTTTGTATGTTGCCTGTTTGGAGCTGACTGTATAAATTCTTTGCTAAGACCAGCGTAAAAGCGGTTGTCTTCTTTCAACGCACGGGAACATTTCTTAACGCAAGTGAAGTTTTAAATGCCAAGTACCTTGCAAAACTGCCTTCCCACAGTGGTCCCGACTATACTTTAGTATGCAAGTGCTAATACCGAACACAGGAATACCTTCTTGTACTTAGTCGATAATAAATAATATTTGATGGATCCTATTCGGGTGGTGACAGCTTTTTCTAGTAATCTCTAATCCTTTAACAACTACAAACTCTCTGAGCAGGTATGCGGATTACTGGGAAGTACATTCTTAACGCCTGTGCGCAGGTTGGGGGTGTCTAATTCAGACGAACATACATTCACCGTCTCTACATTTCAATAATAACGAAAAATAAAATAGAATCCTTGGAAAATCCCAAAAACATCGTTGAATCAGCTCGTCTAAGCTCTAAGCCTGTTCCTTCCCCCACGTATAGAATATTTGCTAATAAGCAATTGCTTATAAATGTGTGTTTCTGTTGGTATTAAGTTGGTAGTAATTGCATGTACATTAGTCGCGTCTCGTAAAAATAGGTAACTTAAAAAATAACGAGTTACTTTAAGGTAACTTAGTAACGTATTCAAGTTACTTTTATAATTCTGTAACTTAGTAACTTACTTAGTTACTTTTTTGACGAGTAACTGATTAACTTACTTAGTTACTTTCTTAGAGTAACTTACCCAACACTGTTTGAATGTTTGGTATTTAAATGTTGAAATAGCTCTGATGGTTCCATACTTTCTTATAACAAAACTACTCGACAAAATCCGCACTGCAGTTTCTGGGAAATAACGGTAGAGATAACGAGATAGCCATCGCTGTACAATCTATGTTTTGCAAGCCCAAGGAATTCGAGTTTTGTGATAGTATAATGCCTCTGTGGCATTGTTTGTCTAGATAACCCTAGTATTCATTATGCTGCGAATGAATCTTTAAGTAAAACTACTGTCATATTTCTTATACAAAGTTGTAGAAACCGTTGCACAGTTTCTTATTTTATGGAAAGCAAAAACTTCCGGACCTAATTTTGATGGAATATATACGGCAAGAATAGACGAAGCTGACAACAGACGGTGGCACGAGTTACGCTATCGAAGAATTACAAGCTAGAGAGTGGATACAGCAGGCCGTCGTAAGAAATTTTAGGGATATGCTGAAAGGTATAGTGAGCAGCTTAGAAATTAGTGAAACACATACCATGACATGTGGTAAGTTTGGTAAAATGGTGGCAAGGAAAAAGTGACTTAAACTGCAATCTATATGTTTACTAATGTTTTGTGGCCTCCCTTACTACCCTAATATGGAGGATATAACAGATGATCTTGAAGATTTTGTACTCTACTACAAGATCCTTTGATACATATGTGAAAGACTTCATACATACATATTTGAAGCATGGAAGGTTCTATTATGGACCTATGCTACATGCTTACTTATTACTAACATCATGGACTGGTTAAATTACTAACTGAGAATGATTTTCACGCGATTGCTGCTAGTTCGAACTTATCTAATTAAAACATGTTAAGATAAGCTGAACGAAATTTTCTGAAGGTGCTACGTAATAATACGCATCTTGAGAATTTTTTAGGTAAGCAGTCGATTGATAACAGAAATTGCTTACCATTGCAAGTAGCTGAGAATCCTAATACTTCGACAAGGGACGTCTTGCTAAATAAATAATTTCGACTAATCTCATTTTATTAATATATAAATATGTCGGAGGGCATTAAAGTTAAGCTATTTTCGAATTGCCTATCGGCCATTCTAAAACTCGCTACGGTGTATTCTTTTGTTATCCTCGAAGTATCGAAGAATGCTGTAGTAGAAGCTTAGGAAACTTCTTTTATGCAGTGTCTGCAAATGTGGGTATCTTACACATTATCGAGGAAACATCCCGCTATCACAATGAAATTTGCATATTTTTGGCATACTAAAGCGTACACGGCAAGAAGCTTTGCACAAAGGCCATTGTATGTGAGTGACTGGTTTTAGCTTTCGAGATTCAATTTGCAACAGATATTAACTGTGGTAACTTTAAAAGGCTATTTTAAAAATACACCACGTTATCGTCGTTTGGGCTATTTGCATATTTTTTGATGGTATAACATAAGCAAAATGAAAATTGGTATGAACAGCGCAGTAATTACAGATAATGAACGAAAAACACATTATAACTAACATTTTAGGATTTCGATTAAAGGTTTAAAGCACCATTAGGTTATATTATGACATAAAATTGGTTTTAATATTGAATCCTTAGTAGTAGCAAAAAATAACGTAACAAGGCATTATTGTTATTTCTCTTAATTACAAGTTTGCTTCTACTGTCTCTAACCTTGCAGGTATTCAGATCAATACCGCAATAAAGGAATTTTATGCACAGGGATAACATTCAATGTTACCTCCTTATTATGATAAACTTTATATTTAGATATTATCAGTTAATAGAAGAAGCACATTATTGTCTTTCACCCCGTGCCTTACTAGAAATTATTGTTCAATTCTATTCAATATACAGTGAGTTTACTATGAAAGTAATAAATCCGATAAAATAACAGCTATTGCTTTTGTTGAAAATCGCTCTGGCACGTAAATTTAGATTTTTGAATTGGTATGTTTTGGTAAATATGTCAACTCAGTTTCGATTTTCCCGGAAATAACGCTAAATTTCTTATTTGAAATACAACATCCAGTGTATATTTTAACCTTCTAACGGGTTGGATAGATAATCAATAAATGTTTCAACAAAGCCGAATTTGACATTTATCGTGAAAATTTACCGAAATGTTTATGAAAATGTAATTTGATATTGTCTTTTGAAGATTGCACTCTGTACATACAACGCAATTTTATTTAGTAGCCTGTTGCAAAAGTTAATGAATTTGTCAGAATTGTATTGTATTTGAAAGCGAGAGATCTAGGACACGGTTTTCCAAGCATCTCTAAGGACTGCAGCCATCACTGGGTTATTGTACAACTTACTATGAATTGTGCCTATCTGGAATAGTTTCAATCCCAGTTTTAACGTGTGACACATCGCAGTGGCACGGACCTACGGCTTTACCACTTATCCGACAGAAGGACAGAAATGTTCTAGAGAACGTTAACAAAAACTGAAAGATTTTCTGCTGACTTCCTGGCTTGAGTATTTAGGCTCCTGCGATTTTTTTGAAAATTACCATTTCAATGCCTGTTTACTCAAAAACCATTATTCGATTTGACATAAATTCTGAACAACATTTAACTATTAGAAGTATAGTGTGTGCCAAATATTTTGACGATATCTGATATCTGCAATATAGCACGCTTCCAAGATCTTCTAAATACGAGGATTGTTCAATAGAAAGACGTTTGGATCGCCTAGACGTGATATGATCATGATGACAATTGCATCTGGTTGTTGAAAGTGTTCATTGACATATCAGTGGGGTGTTAAATTTCTTTGTGGTTACTTCTTTGTGTGAATTTTTTTCGAGCTCGCAAATGGAGTTTGCTATTAAAAATCCCTCCAAAGATAATCTGCGTGCTGCTAATCAATTATTAGCTACCGAAGGACGTCTACCACTAGAAATCCATGAGAGAATAATGTAGTTATTTTCACATGGCAGTGGTTGAGTGGTGCAAAAATTGTCGAAAAGGAAGAGAGACTACTAAAGATTTGGCTCTTCCAGGACATGTTCGTGTTGAAACTTCTGATAAAGATGTGGGGCGTCTGGAAACTGCTTTACATGCAAATAGACGCATTGAAGCCAGAAAACTTTCTGAAATTATCAGTATCAGTATAAGACGTGTTCATTCCATTATTCATTCTCTTGGATATCACAAATTTGTTGCTCAGTGGATTCCACGGCTGCTTGTTGTTGTTTATTGAACGAGATCTAGGACGCGGTTTTCCAAGCATCTCTATGAACTTAGGCCACATTTGGCCCATTGTACACCCTAAATAAGAATTTTGCCTATCTGGAGTAGTCCCTACCCCAATAGTGATTTTTAACGTGTCTCACATCGTAGTAGCACGGGACCTACGGCTTTATCACTTATGAGACGAAAAACGCACTTTCTGATTTCTCCCCCCCTAGAGAAATATCATCGACCTCGGCCGGATTCGACCCGAGGCTCTTTGGATCTACAGGTAAATACGCTAACCACTTGACCACCAAGACCGGCATTTGTCAGAATTACTGGTGATAATTAATATTGCAGTTTTTTAAGAATTAATCGCATAACTAGTATTTTATCAATATCCAAGATACGTCGAACAGAAAGAGAACGAATGATGATTGGTTTTAGATATCGAAATTGAACTCAAAAACAAGTCTGAAATTTATTAAATAAATTTTAATGAAGTACACCCAAATCGACCGCGAATCAGTCAATCTACTGTGTGTAAAATAGAAATACAATTCAGAGTTTGGCCATGTTAGGGATTTACCTAAAGATAAACTAGCCCAGATATCTCAAAACGTTAAAGTAAACATCCTATTAGAATCTGAAGAAAATCCTCATACGGTAGTTAGAGAAATTTTAAGGAATTATAATTTGGGAACAGGTACAGTCGCAAAGATATTTCTCGCAGCGAAATATCACCCACATAAACATTACCCATGAACTGCTAGAAGGCGATTTTAACCATTGAATCGAATTCTGCGAGCAGATAATCGGAATGCGTAATGAACATCTACGTTTTATTCAGAAAATAGTTTTTTCCATTGGCAACGTCCTGTCTAAATGGTATCATCAATAGGCAAAATTGCAGATATTGAGCGATAGAAAACCCGCTAACATGAGTGGGAATTGTAAGTAACAGATTTCTAGGAGTTTCTTTTTTTGAAGGAACGCAAAATGGAGAGCGCTACCTAAAGCTTCTAACGTTATGTGTCCTTCCTGATTTAGCTCCTCTGTTTGCCACTCACCAAAATCTTGATCTACCGGGCGATCAAATATTTTCTCGCAGGATGTGGCACCTCCGCAGTATGAGTTAGTCGTTCGACATTTTTTGGATGTCACCTTCTCTAACAAATGGATCGACAGGAGGAGACATATTGAATGGTTATCTAGGTCACTTGATATAACATTTCCAGATTTGTTCTTATGGGGTGTTTAAAATCTGAAGTGTACTATAAGAAACAAAATAGCCTGGAAGATTTAAAATATCGAATTTGCCAGGAAATCCGACTAATTTCTCCTACTATTCTTCAAAAGGTTTTATTATAAAAGTTTATTTCTGTTTATCAGTCGCTTATGATACTTGTTAAATTACTATTTAAACTAATGATGAGCATAATGCAAATGATTTCAAAAATCGTATGATTACTGATTAGATTCAAATGATTTTAATAATTGAGATATTCGTTCGAATTAATCATTCTAATACAAAATGCGCGCGCATTTCGGCAATGCACGAAATGTGTCGCATCCTGCCTTTGGAATTATGACTCCCTGGTACTCTCGCTCTTGTCTTAAATTATTCTTTCAATTTTTGGGTGGATTATGTTATGTTATGTATTAATTTAAATTAAAATACAACATCTGATTCTTTAAAAATGGTAGTACGAGAGACATATATATTATACGCAGAAAGTAAGTTTAATGGTGTTACTTCATCGTTGCGTTTTCTTCTTGAACAACATATTACCATCGCATCACTAATGGTAAAGGAATAATATATACTTCATAATACTAAATGGTGAACTTAAACAGTGCCACATATTACTGAGCAACACTAGCTTAAATTGGATTAATGGATTATATTGGGTTTAAATTTACGAAGGATATCAATTGAACAGCTTTGACTGAATAAATAACCATTTCCAACATGCGAATCCAGTTTTTAAGATGTTATATAGAAAATTACACTTCATCACTTCCACAACATGTAGTCTTCATGGATTAAACGTGAATGTTTTCTAAAGTGAATACTAGAAGATCAGGGCAGAATGAAAATATACGGAGTATAAGAAAACCGTAAGGTTACGATGGAAAACGTTCCATTGTTGTTTACGCTGGCTTTGAATCGAGTTTTGTAGAAACTGAATCGATGTTATTTGCATCCAAATCACAAGAAGAAGATTATCATGGTGACATAAATAGAGAAATGTTTTAGAAGTGATTGACTACACATTTGCTAAATAATTTAGAGGAACCTTCATTTATCATTATGGATAATTGTTGTGCCCAACTAATTTAGACCTGTGCATGTGTTTAATGTTTGTAGTGATTAATGGTGACCTGCAAATGTGCCATTCTGTATCCTACCGACCATTTCAAACGAAGTGCCGGTGCCCCATATATTATTTATGGTCCCCTAGGTTTTCTGCATTTAAGAATATCCATATGGTTACTAATCCCTACCGACATGTAAATCACGCTCGCTTTGGATTTTGAAAGGTGTTACGTTTATTTTGGCCCTATGATTTAGGCTTCCCGTTGTGTTTGTGGGTATCTTTTGATTTCGGCCTTCGTAAGTTCCATGTTTGAATTGCGCGGGGTTGATAACCCTTTTTGAATTCCTGGTTCGCAAATTTTAGGATGGCTGAGTTCCGTTTCCAGTTTCCAGAGAGTCGTGTGTTAGCTGTGACAGGCATCAGAGCTTCGTTTCTTTGAAGTTTGACTTTTTGAAGTCAAATCAATTTGTATCTGGATCTTTCGTGAGGATCTTGAAGCAATTTGGCGTTATGGGTTTCGTATGGTGTTAATTGGACCATCGCCTATCCGTTTGTTACGGGATTTAATTTGTCATTACCGAGCAGATGGTGGAAATCGAGGCTTCGTTAAACGTATTCGTGTGAGCTCTTTTATTGAAGACTGCAGGAATTTGCCACCGATTTTCCGCCTACCAGATTTGGGCCTACCTACGACGGCAGCATCCAAACGGATCTCCATCAGGTTAGGCGTATTTTTGCAAATTAATTTTATGTGTCTACGTTATCTTGTTCCGAGTGCAGGAACGAAACTGGAATTTTAAGTTCATATTTTGATCCAGCTTACACTTTGTTTATGTGTTCATTCAATATTTTGATATTAAATTTATCGTGCTGCTTTAATTCAGTGAATCTATACTTTTTGTAATTCACCGTTATGGTTGTGCGTTACTTACGTGTGCTTAGTAAGTTCGTACGTGTTAATTTAAATTCAATTACACATATTTAAACTCTATGACTCGTCAGGTGTATTTACTTATTTTTGATAAATTTATCAGCTGTGTTATTGTATAAAACCGGGTCTACGCTGCTCTGCTTAACAGGTCAAGCCGGGTTTACACTTTACATTTTTCCAAGATTATTTTATTGTCTTGCTTATTTATGCCGAATTTATGTAATTTAAACATACATTTAACCTGCTCATTTGTAGCATGTAAAATAGTAAACAGTTGTGTTTTAGCCTTTACTAGAATATTTGGACAGTTGAGCGAATTTTGTCTTGCGCCAAGTAATTTCGCGATCGGTACGCTATTTTAGATGCTACCCTTATTGTTTGTTACCTTGAAGGCCTTCGAAATAGGGACAATCGAATGTTCGAACAACTAATATTTAGAGTTTCATTCGCCTAATTGCTTTCCAATTTGGTTTGCATTCACTTTTCATATTACAGGGTTGTTTTCTATTACTTTAACAATTTTATATTTAATCTTTTTGTAACTTCAATATTTACTACTGTGATTACTACCGTTCACTACGGTTGAATTTTGTTTACCTGAATTTATGCTTATTAGACCGCTGGTTGAATTGTTATATAGTT
Source organism: Limonius californicus (assembly GCA_014611495.1). NCBI lineage: Eukaryota > Metazoa > Arthropoda > Insecta > Coleoptera > Elateridae > Limonius > Limonius californicus. Next base: position 28,313 of record JABXWE010007997.1, read on the forward strand.
ACGTGGATTTAATATGTTTGATTATTAATTAGTTAATTTTCTTTGTGTTCGTTTGTAACTTTCATGAGATTTAATTTTGATTTTGTTTGATGCGCTTCACTTATATTAATATTTTTATATTTTCATGTTATTTATTTTTGGGGAAAATACATTTACTGATGAAGTTATTTTGAAAATATATATCATTTTACTTATAACATAAACACCAGAACACCTAAAGTGGCGTTCATAAGAATACCACCGTCTCAAGTACTGACAGGAAAAATTAGTGCACAACAACTGGTTGCAGCGGTGCTCGTCGAACCTTCTGGTGTGCTATCATTTATGCATCAGTAAAACGAACCAGAGACTTCTACACCCGGAGCAGCCCAAAAACAGACATGGTGGAGGATACCATGACGGAAACTAAACCACGATGCTACTGCAAGGGAGCATCCTGAAGTGTGTGAGTTACTTTGAAATTTGGTGTAAAGTGTAAAGTTACGTAATAAATATGGCTCGTGGAAACCGCAATCAAGATGCAGCAGACGAACAGTCAAACTCAAATGTAGTTGGTAGCGCGAATATGTTGATGACAACGGATAGTTTAATAAATGAATATAATAACGAACCTTGTAAGAACAATACTAACGGTGGAGTTACAAACTTTATATAGGCACATCTGCAGGTCACCATTAATCGCTACAAATATTAAACACATGCACAAGTCTAAATTAGTAGGACACAACATAATGCTCCATACATCGTTCAACTATAATTCAATAGATGCAATCATTATCTTGGACAAAGCCTAATATTGCAGTTTGGTTAACTGCAGATAACATTCTCTTCAGCCTGAGCCTTCACAAAGTTGAATTACTCACACTGGCTAAATTGCAAGGAAGGAAGAACGTTAGGTGGTTGATGAATTATTAATGAGTTGTGGACATGAAGTTTACATTTGGCACAATACTACTGTAAGTTTAATGTCATCGAAATGATATGGACGCATGCAGAAAACTGTTACAAAGACCAATTTGGCAGAGATGGTTATGGCGATGACAAGTTCATTGCAAGGTGAATGGAATTACTACAAGAATATAATCGAATTGTACGAATTAGAAAAATTGTATATGTCATACCGAAGATCTTATTAAATTGTAATTCTTGTAAATAATTCAACCGATTCTAGTTAGGATTATAGTGATGAGAGTAATTATTGGTAGAATATATTTTTCATTAAATTAAATTAGTTGTAGTCAAAAAATGTAATAATAAAGTAATTAAATTTTTAATACTTTCAATTTGCCACTAAAGTAAGTGCTTTACGGTTTGTGATTATACATTTTGTATTTTTAAGGTATAGACCTAGTACTTCCTATGTTTTGGGGGTATATCTACGACATATTTTTCATTTTAACTAGTAGCTTGCACTTCATTTTCTAATCTCAATGGAAGTTGCAATATAACCTTATTTTTAAACGTCAAATATTTTGGCAACTATAACTTCTAAAATTTTTGCCAATCGTTTCAACTTTAAATATGTCTGAAGTTGCTAATTTGGCTAACTTTTGGATCTTAAAGAACATGCGTGTGATTTTCCCCCACCCCCAATCTTTTCTGGTATTTATTACACATTATAGGAAGGGCCAAACACGTGACGTAAGAAATAACATACAATAAGTCACGTTCATCCGAAACTAACACTTTATGTAATGTATTTACCTTAATTGTTTAAACATTATCGTCAATATCTTGGAAAATCGCAATATGTGTTTAAATATTTCAATTAAAATTAGTAGAACGTATTATATTTACTTAACAACTGAAGATAAACGGAACAAAGCAATACTGAATATAAGAATTACAATAAACTTTCTCGTATACTAACAGCGTTTGTTATTAAAATTAAACGCAATGAAATACAAAATAATGCCATATTTATGTTTACCAACAGCATACTAAACATCTCACTGAAACGGATACTTTAGATTATATCCGTTTTTATTATTAATAAATAACAAGATAAATAAATCTAACGATAGATTTCAACAACATTTGGCCTTACTGATAGTTTCAATAAAAGTTAAAACATGTTTTAATTAATTCAGAGAATTTTATAAATGACGAAATTAAGCGGGCGATTGACTATTGGGCCAGAGACCTCATTAGCGCTACACTGCAATGCGTTTCGTCCCTGGTACGAAATATTTAAATTAATCCCAGTAGACTGGATGTTTCGCCTCCAAAGATTTAGATGCTGTAATATTAATACAGTTGACATAATAAATAAATATAAGTACTAAATAAAATGTTGTATACTTATTAGTTGAGACAACATCACACAAATATAGGTATACGTATATACTAAACTAAA
>JABXWE010007998.1:0-31289 GCA_014611495.1 Limonius californicus
TATATATATATATATATATATATATATATATATATATATATATATTCCTTGCTGACAAATCATTTTCTAATAATCTATTAAATTAGTTACAGCACGATATCTAATTTGTCCCATTTTTTAAATAATGGCACAATTACTTTTATTGCAACAACTGTATATGAACAGCCATTTGTTGGAATGATTTGATGAAACTGTTTCTTGTAATAATTTCGGAACTACTCATGCGGTGTACACTTCATTCCGCAAAACTTTCAAAGATGCTTGTATTACTTATATGTTGCATGTTAATTTTTTTTTATTCACTCTATATAATTGTTACATAACTTGTATACTTCACTATTTTCCATACTCCAATACTAACCTGGTATCGATATTCGATAGTGAAGCGATGGAGCTCAGTCTCAGTTGTAATAGGGTAAATTTGAAATGTCTTTAAATTACACTTCTAATATAAGTTTTAAGATATTTCACCCCTAATTATGTAATAACTTTTTCTAGTTTATCAGTCCATCCCAAAAAAAATCTTTGCACGTCTTCAATTAACAATCGTATTTTTTAGAACTCTGCAATGTTGTAATGTACGGGTCTGTAGAATTGCAAGAGGCGCTTCTGTCGTAATGGTTACTTATTACTTGCACAGTAGAGTTCGTGTTTATGAAACGTAATCTCCATCATATTGACCATCATTACCGAGTCTTGGGATTACATGCTCTCTCCAGGTGGTAAAAAATGCGTCTAGCGTGCAAATAAACTCCATACGCGGACAGGCAACCTAAGAAGAAAACCCATGCTGTGCGCGTCAAGGTTACTATCAAAGCAGCGGTAAAATAATTAGTGGTCCAGCTACTACTTCATTTATATACGCGCTCTATTAGTTGATTACCGGATGTTGGCACTGCATTAAGTGGCGGTGAAAAGTGGTAGTTGATGAACCCGATGAAGAGAGCTGCCCTCACGTGCTCGCTACTACTTGAAACTCGTACGATCTTCCGAGCGAGGACTATTGGAAACTTGAACACAAGTTCAACTCGATTAAAAACGAATTAACTGCCATTTTATCGCTTCTTAAATCGGAGTGCCGCAGGGAATCATACTCGGACCTGTATTCTCTCGAAATTGTAATTATTCAGTCCAGATTGTGATGACTTGATTCTAGATTAACGACAAAAAAGTATCTTGCTCCGATTTGGTGCAATTTAATTTAATTTCCACAGCATTGAAGTTGCGGCTGTGAAATTTATATCAAAAATTTGGGTGTGTACATTCTTGTGTTTCGCACCATACTTTGTAAACTAGTTCGTTAAGTTCGTGTCAAATGAGTGCACATCTCAATCAGCAGCAACGATTCGAAGGAGCTTTATGTAGTGTTAGGGAGTGAATTGTAGTTGTTACTTAGTAATGGAGTTAATTTGATATTTTTTGGATTAATTTTCGCTTCTAGAAATAGTCCTTAAAAGAACAAGTATTACTTTGGACTACAGTTGCTGTAGATAAAAATATTTGAAATTTGTCAAACAATATTGTTCTATTATTGGCTTTCCTTATCGAACACCGAAAGGGAACATTTTTAAAACGGTAATAGAACGTCAATTTCTTAACGAATTTATGAAACTAAAACGAAGAGTTCTACTTTATTATTGTCCTGGGGGTTGTTTGAAGTGCTAATGTAAAGTTGGATCCTGGAACACATGCGGCAGGGCTGGTCGGGACAGGTGCCCTGTATTTATGGCACTGCTGACCGACCAGGATACAACATCTAACAGCTGCGGCCTGTAGTTATTAATACTCTTTAATAATACGCGATTCTTTTTCTTTAGTACCCAGTCCTAAGCACATAGTACATTTTATGGTTATGAAAATTTAAAAGTTACTAAAAATCAATAAAGTTTGTTAAATGGCTCCTTTCCTGTTACTTAAAAGTTATTAATGCATTAACAATTGAATTTGGGTTCTTCTATTCTTTTATTACCCAATGCTTCCTAAATCAAACTTGAAAAATACTTATCAACCGTAGAGCCAATATTTTTGATAACCCAATCAAAGTTAAGTAGTAAATATCTTAATAGATAAGGGTAAGCACCGGAAATATTGGTATGGTTGTTGTTTTGAAAACGCTACATTGCGACAACATTTTCTAAGCGACTTGTTTGCGGTAAATTTCGAAAGTATGCTTGGGTTAACCGATTTTCCATAAACAGAGTTCTAAGAAGGCAGGTGTAAATAGCGTTATCAAATTGGTCTCGATAACGTCTAACCTGGGATATTACCAAATACGAACTTAATGAAATCAGTCAGTATGTAGTTGCACGGCCACATTTTATTATACATACCAAGAGATATAGATACAGAAAATGTTCTATGGAGTAAGAGCGAAAACTACTAGCTTAGGTTAATTTCAGAGGAAAACGAAATATGTTCTTACAAGATCCATTAAACCTGGTTTGAAAAGTCCGGTACAATATTTTTATAATGTGGGCGTTTTATTATTGTCTTTAATAGAATTTATTGCAGGTGTAGGTCTTAAGTACATAATACATCCTTATATAACTTTAAATTCTCACCTTGTGAAATATTTTTTCACTTATAATCATGTCATTAATGGAAAATATTCTCGCTTTTTAATAGAATTAAGTAATTACATTCGTACATCACGCAATCATGATGTCTCTTTAAGGTTTGATGTGCGTGATTTAGATTTCTTGGAATGAAGAAATACCGAAAACGACTTCGTACACCAATCTATTCTCATCTGTATCGATACCAAATTGTAGTTTGTTTAACTGGGTTATTTTTCCACGACGTCGCTGCTTAGCGCATTATTTATTTTTGAGAATTAAATGCGTGCATTAAAGGCATTGTTACCACCTGCCTTACTGAGCACGTGCCATCTGTTCTTCCCTCTTTATTAAAAACGCCTGACTGCAGCGTGTTTTAATAAAACCCTTTGCACCACTCACTCATTAAAATTGTCATTAACTTGCATAAAAATCGGCCTGTCCATCTTAAACGCGCATGTGTCCTGTACGCAGATAAATAACCCACATAGGTTTTTTGTCAATGCAAAAACCAGTTTTCCTATTTTTTCAGATTATAAAATAAATTTGTAGGCTGCATGGCAATATATATCGCTTGTTAAAGTGACTCGGTTCACCTGCAGAATCTTTTCTATGATCTATCAGCAGTTAATTGAATCCTCGATAAAGTATTACTCGCGGAGAGCATGAATTATGTATGAATTTATGCCGAGATTGCATGAAACGCGTTTCAACTGCAGCGCGTACCACAAAAATGCGAATTCCGGAGCTACGGAATTTCGCTGTTAATAATAAGCTTAGTTTACTAAAGCGCTTTGCATTGGCATTTCGACCGAGCTCGCACATTCGATAATTAGAACAGAGAAAAACGTAAATTATTATTCTTACAAGTATAATCATAACCAGTTCGATGCGAAGATCGTTGCCTTACAAGAAAGCTCGGCTTGTTCTTTTACCCGGAGTACTTGCACTTGTTGCGAAGAACTTTAATTAAGTAATTTTCGATATATTTTAATTACCATCATGACTAACCAATTGAACACTTTACTGCTATTTCATTTCGCGAAGTCAGCACCTTTCAATATAAAAAATACACATTATTTGTGAAATTTTAAAAATTCCACTATACCACAGTACTCGTATAACATTAAAACTATGACAGTGTTTAAAATTATTATTTGAGGATCTCTTCAAGGACTTGAACTTGAATTTTCAAAGAAGAAATGTTCTGCTTTTCTACAATCTCGTGGATACGACTACATGTATAAACTACACTTTATAGAAAGTTTAATCACACACACAGAAGAAACACTTCAAAGTAATATTATTATACGAAGTTAAATCCTCGGTCACCTAACGATGGCAAATGGCTTTTCTAAATACAAATTGATTAATTTATTTGATTTAATTATTGTAACGTATGCACATATGGATAATTATCTTGGAAGCATAATTCCGCGCGATTTTTAATAGAATTGTTATTCTCTAATTTGAGGCTGAAGGAAAAATTTAAATTTTAATAAACCAACAAAACTTTAACCAATCTCATTCCTCAATTTGTTTGTGGTGAAATCATTTAGGATGTCTTGAAGTCTGCCTTTCTCAAAAAGTATTCAGTGTTTAGTCGTTCTTTTGTTATTGAAGATCGATGACTTTTTCGGTTCTTTTAACTTCGAAAAGACTCGTTCACCAGTAGTGTTCGTGGCCACGCGCTAGCTATAAAGTCTTAGCGCTGTAATTGGTAAACGTTGATTGCACCATATTTTCGAAAATGAATTTGTACGATTGCGATGCTGGCACTGTTTCATCAGAATCTTCTAACTGTGATATGCAATACAGTGCAGGCCACTTAATGTGATCTCGGGATTTTTGATAACAATAATCGATTGATAACAATATGCAACAAAATGTTGTTTTCCTTTGTTGTATCTTCGCAAGTTCCTCAACTTTCTGGCGCACCAATGGTCTGTCTAAAAGTGCGTCATGTTCACGAACATAGCGAACCAGAGTTTCAATGCAGATTCCACTTGATCATCTTTCCCAGTGCGATTTCTTTCAGTATTTAAATTATCACTATTTCTTTCGAGCGTTTTCTATTTTAACACGTTTTTTTTTTCAATTTTACGCCAAGCAGGATGCGAAATATTTAATTGAGCCCCTGCATTTCGCTAGGTTACTTTTGGAAACTTATCGTCTTTTCTAAACTGTTAATTATTTTTGTAAAGCTAAATTCGCGTCTCTTTTATATGCGGACCATTGCAAAGGGTTAGAATAGCACTGTGATATCTGCTACCAACCAGCCTACAACCTGCTAACTTACGAGAGAGAGAGAGGGGGGGGAGGGTCCGGTACCACTCGGGCTTGAAAATACAAACTAAGAAAATATATTCAATTCAAATAAGGTTATTGCTCGTGGACGAAAAAATCCTAAGAAAAAATTGATAACATAAACCGAAGTCATGATTACTAGAAACCATGTTTTTCCTATGCAGTTCTGTACGTCCGGCCGGGTCTTCGCAAAAGTGATAACAATACCCGAATGATAACATTATTGATGATTCCAATATACGGCTTGCACTGTACTTGAAATGAACCATTTCATCTGCAGTCTCCCTCCACCACTGATAGCTGACAGAAGGTTAGCTTTTGAGAGCCGTGACGTGAACCTGATGTCTATGGTTTATGTAGTTTAGGTTGTTACTGGGTATATTACATTAATACAGTATTTTCTGTATGGAGTCTTTCACGTAAAGTTTTTGTTTCTTTGGATTGATTCATTTTTTGGCACACTGGCGCATAAGCAATGCAACCTTTAAAACTGCAGTTCCGCGACACATCATGTACAATTTCCCAATCCGATTTTGGCAACCATAGAGTCTGACCCTTCTCAAAAAGCTCCCTGTGTTTTTACAGTATGTGGCAGAGAAAGGCGCCCATGCTCAGTAGTAGAACATGAAATAAAGGGCTACTGCAAGAAAGTATGTACACTAAACTACTTCATTTACAAAGACTAGCCTGAGTACTACGGCATTATCCCGATTTAATTCTCGGAAGTATCTTAGATTACCTCAAGACTATCCAGCCGAACCTGGTGACGTCGGGACTGTATACCAAAATTTCCAGAGACTTCATAGTTTGTATAACTTCTTTCTTTGCGTTTAGAATAGTAAACGTACAGCCACAGTCCAATTAAAAACAACGTAATGTATAAAAGAATCCTTCCTTTCTGGTAAGTTATAAGAACTTGAATAACAAAAATAAATAGATGAGTGTCTTTTATAGTGGTTTAGGACCGTAAACGGATGCCTAAAATATAAATAACGTAGATTTAATATTGTTATTGAATATATTAACTAAACACCAAACAGTATGACAAAATAGGAATAAAGTTCAGATCTTTGATTACTTTGTAATATACGAAGTTACCATCAACACGTAGTTTCTATAATACTGTAGTCAACTGTCTAATCACACATGCTGATTTTGTTCCAAAAGCGACCACCATCTGGTTACTTCAACTTCCTGCGACTATTGCAGATACAACATTCAACTTAAAATTGTTATAGTAAACCATGTTATTAATGTAATAAACATAACACTGTATCAATCTAATAATCAAAACAGTGATACTTTTCTGATTTTTATTATACTCGGAAAAGATTCAGTAGAATTGTAGAACAAAAAATAAAAGTAAGAGAACAAGAATTGGAAAAAGTGAGAAGTTATATTTATTTGGGACGTACGATAACCCCAGGCAAAGAAAACCAAACTAAAGAAGTCTACAAGAGAAGAAGGTTGTCATGAACTGCTTTCGGAAAGTTGAGTAAGACGTTAAAAAACAAGAAGATGCCTATGTTTCTCCGATCTCGTGTATTCGATCAATGTGTCTTGTCCGTTCTAACATATGGGGCACAGACGTGTACTCTTACAAAACAGTCAATAAATAAACTGAAAGTGACACAAAGGGCCATGGAACGCTAAATGATGGGTATAACATTAAAGAATCATAAAACAAATACCTGGATCCGGAAGAAAACAAAAATAAAGGACGTTGCCGAAGCAGTAGCAAAGCTGAAATGGAACTACGAGGGTCATGTGGCTTACCTGGATTAGAGACGCACAAAATAGAGAAAGATGGCATAGAATGAGGGGGGGCTATGTTCAGAAATGGACGGAAAATGGCTCATGAGATGAGATATATATATATATATATATATATATATATATATATAAATAAACATGACGACGGAACAAACAGGCCAGTATGTCTTTTTTACGAGACAAAATATTTATTTGTTGTATAAGTTATACGTAAATCATACCGCCTAAAAGTACAAAGTTCGCAACACGTACAACCCAAATGACTTAATTTCCACGATATAGGTTGTGCATGTTAGCTTTAAAGGAGTAGCAAGAATTGCAATTGTTTCAAGAATAATGCAAGATGGAATATTTAAACAATATTTAATTGCTACTTCTAGTCCAATTTTTTTATTAATCTGCAACATCCTGTTGTTGGACAAAGACTCCCCCATTTTAACAGCTTCCTTAGCTTTTTTTTACTAAAGTTTATTGCACATTTTATTAAGGGGGATTGTTAAGCTACTCCCCCATAGTGATTAATTCTCGTGGAATTGTTGTCCATATTGCACGATAATTGTAAAAAGACAATGAATATTAAAATTTTTGGACATTGCTTGCTATGTGTTTGTTTTAATTAGCGATCTGTCTGATTCTGCAGCAGTTTTGTTTAATGTTAATTTTTGATAACGTATTGTTTTTAAATTAATTATAATAAATCCTACACACCTGGATCCATTCTGGGTACTCAACTGTTCAGGACGTTTTATTTCTTAGAGCCTACTTCAAATTGTTTTAACTCATTACAGAGGTAGAAAAATAAAGGAATTTCGGCAGACAATATACTTATCAATGAAATGCAATATACAATTCTACATTCTGGGAATTTTGATTTCTGGTTTAAGTAGCATTTTCCAAAATAGAAATTCCATCTGTATCTATGAAATTGTGGAAAGGCGATATCAACAAAACAAAAATTCATCGTGACTTGGCACAGAAAAATGTTTAAATTTTGATCATAATTTTATTTCAAACTCAAGGTCATTATAGAAGAAAATAGTAAGATATTGATTTTGAGCTCAAGCTTTAGACTGTAGGTATACAACTTTGAATAAAGTTGAATTATTTGTTTTTAAATATAATACCATAAATATGTCGAATGTATTTTAGCTGGATACAGTATCTCTCGTGTAAAACAAAATATGTTTTCTTATTGAATAGTACGTAAAACACTTTCAACAGTTTCAAAATATGATTTTTTCTATTTAACTAATTTGCCAAACTGTTATAGCCATGTTTTATCATGTACATTAGTGGTGCCGATGTTTGAGGATTATAGATACTAATAATATTGCCCAAAAAAGTATTCTTTTCCTTTGACAGTATAAAATTTTAGAGAAGATTTAAAATGTCAAGAATGAAGAGGCTAAAATCTTTATCTCGCATAAAAACCCAAACTGCCAACTGGTATCAGCATTATCTTTTACAAATTGATTTAAGTAAAAACTTCATTAATATCTAAATACTTTTTCTACACATGTACTAGTCATGTTCTATTAGAAAACTTTAGCAAAATCACTGTACTAGAGTTCCTTGCTTGCATTTTTTTTATAAAAATTATAGCGAAGGTAATAGTGTCTACGTAACAAGTAGTACTGAGTTCTAAAATTTACAACATTTGAAAGTTGTTTACTTATTTTTCATTATTTTATTATTAAAGATGAGCGCCAGCATAGTCCAGTGAATAGAGCACTGGACTCTGGTGCAGAAGGTTGGGAGTTCAAATCTCTGACTTGATGCATGGCGGGCGACTTAGGCAGACGGTTTAAATAATTGAGTACCTACGTTCGAATGAACACGGGGTAATAGCGCGTTTGTCGATTGCGTGATGCTCACACGGAGAGCTGTGACCTTCCGCGTTGCAGGCCAAACTCCTTCATGGGGCGTACAGCCTCACCATTCTTTCCACTATTATTAAAGTATTGGTTTAGAACGAATAAGTATTTTATAATGTATGTTAATGTAGTTGTCGGCTTTTGAGTAAACAGGCGCAAAGTTCTTAATTTAAAATTACTTTTTAACCTGCAAGGTTCAGCAGTCAAAATTAGTTTAAATTAAGACACCGTTAAGTATCTGAATTGTAAATTAAGTTTTGGGACCAAATGCTCCTGAAAACATTTACATAAACATAGAATTTTTTTATAATCGGTTCAGCTATTGCAAAGATATTGACAGACGTTCTTGGAAAATAATATAAAAATATTTAGAAGTTAACTCTTATGTCTATTTTACAACACCACCTATTAGTCAATTTTTGAAACCGATTAATTAAGCACTTTAGCAGTGAGTAAATAATGAAATATGATGTACCTATTTGGAACAATTATCTGACATTAACATTCCCTTGGCATGCAAACTGCGGCGGTGTTTCAAAAAGGTACTTTGACTGTTTTTTCTGTATTAATTACTACGGTTAGGAGTCGTTAAATAATTAAACCCGTATTTATTCCTGAACCTGAACTTTTTAATTTCTGATAATTGCTATTCCACACATGAATATTAAATGTACATACTGTTATATTTATAACGAAAATTATTTGCTCTAACAACCTAGTTAAACAGCGATAAAATGGTAAATGTAGAACTGATTGCATTATTTTGCTGGCGCGCAAAAACGGCATAAACAGCATTATGTCCTATATATAACAGTTTGTCTTTGACATTTGATTTCAATCAGAAATGCTAAATATAAGGAGATTAAACATTTTGGTATATTAAGGACAACTAGTTATCCGGACAGGCGTTACGTATAATATAATTTTTTTTAATTTCTATGTAAATCTGGATAAATGCCTGCGTAACAACAATATCTCGTAAGTTAGAGAATATAAAATTCAGACTTGTTGACTAAAGTATCAAATAATAGAATTCCATCCGCACGTATATCCATTATACATAAGGTTCGCCTCATTACAATTCAATCAAACTAACACATTCCGGAACATTCAAAGTGATTCAGGATCGAATTTATTGCCATTATCAAATAATAACCGCAGGACAACGAGTCGAACATGTGACTTGTGTACAAACGTTGCAACACCAGCAACTGTTAAATTCTTTTGCAGTACACCAGCATTAATGTGGCAGGTGCCACCGCATTGGCTATGCGACACATGTATACTTCTCCGTCTGCAAATACTTACACTCTTATTCATAACATTTTCATACCTAACGACTACTATTTAAATTGTCTTCGTTCTATTCAAATTTTAGGCTTCCTGCGTCGATTTTCAGACGGCAGATTACTTTTCTTGGACTGAACGGAAGCTAAACTAGTCGGAAAATTAACTCACTTTTATAATTAAGATCCGAATAGTAAATACGTTGATAAATATATCACAATACCGCAGGTAGTTGTTAAAATTAATCTACAAAGGGGTTTCTAATACTCAATAAAAAAATTTAATTTTCATATACTCTTATGATTATGGCACTGTCTGACTGAAAAAATAAATCAAAAAGGTGCCTTACTCTTACCTATATAAGTACTTCCAATAATAATATTTATCACAGTATCATATGGGAGAGCAAAATACAAAACAAAAGCAATTAATACCTACTACTCTATGGGCAAGAAACTCCAACACTACAAAATTAATAGTTAACGTTCCTCATAAATAATACCAAACACGAAACTGAAAAACACTGAACGGATTCACTAGTAGACTAGGCAAACCAAGAATGAAAAAAGGTAAAGATCGTTGTCGCGTTAAGGAGCTAATCATGATAGTAGTACGAAATAACCAAAATATCACAGTTGCAGAAACCAATCGAGAATGTACAAGGTTTAATTATATGAAATTCTAAATTTTACTGAAAAAGATTGAAACCAGTTTTACGAATGTTTAAGATCTGTCCCTAAAATAGAACCTTCAATATTAGTATTCGCTTTATAATTGTGCTTTAATAGAATGTTTGAGTTGCATTTAGATAGATACTAATTACAAAAATAATAACCTTTAAAGTACCTACTGTCGGAGCACTATATTGAGTTGACTGTTTAGTTTCTAAATGATATTCCTTAACGAATTTAAATATATGCTAACATTAAATAAACGCATAGGTACTGTTTTTATTTACAAAATATTTGATGTTGTTAGCTCGACAGCAAACAAAATTTATTCAAAATTTCCTGAAGGTTATTAAAAAAATACTCCTTAAAATTTCAAAACTTTCTTGTAGTTTCTGTCATTTTTATAAATGTTTGTACACACTAATTTTCTAAAATTTAAGGGCAATTAGTGAATTTAAATGTCATACGTATCTATTTACTGATTTTTATCTGGTGTGTTTTTTATAGCGTCCTAGTGTGATAATTGCAGATTAACTTCTAGAAAAGCCCGCGCTTTCAATTTCCCATTTTTTTTAAAATTATGCGACTTATACATTTTTAACAAACTGCTGATTCTGATTTTCGCCTATGTCAATAATTGTTTCGGAACAATCGACGACCGTTAGATACCGTTTTACACATCCCCACGGAAAGACACTTAAAATACTTAAGATCTAAAAGACATATTAGTTTTAATAACACGAATATCAATTTTTACACGAAATCAATATTTTCCGTTAATGGTAGTATAGGAAACCGGTAACAGAACACCCTAAGGGATCATCTTTGGCGTCACACCACTATAATAAAAAGAAGTAGCTAGAAAAATTAGCAGTCGATTGATGTTATTACAGAACGAGGAGGTGGTGCTTACGTGCAACCTCCTTAATCACGTCCGACAAATGGCGTACGATTGCCATAAGCGTGGGTGCCCTGTAACCATTTTTCATCGAAGACACAATAAAGAAAAGCTGACCGAGAGCGATACCGCCGGAGGTTTCCCCGAACGCCGTTGAGTCACGTCCCCAAGTCGATGCGGTTTGTTTCACCCGCTAACAATATATGAAACGTCGAATTCCGCGAATTTTATTTTAAGAGATAATTAGCATAGCGAGAGGTTAATCAATTTCAGGAGATTCGCTGAAAATAGCTCGAGTTGCCCAGGTGTTGGCGATCGTAAAGCCAAGGCTTAAACGATTTCGACCCTTAGTCTCGTTACAACGACGATATTAATAGCTAACTGACCGTTATGACAAGCCTAACCATGCACATGGTGTTACGCATTCTGTTCTAATTAAATTTTGGTCCAGTGATAAACTATATCATATTAACGACTAGAGCTATTTACTGCATATTTTCCAATAAGAACTAGTGGTTGATTGCAGAGATGGTCAGTCTCGGAACCAAAATTGTACTTTGTTATTGACAAAAAAAGCATATAAGTACTATAATCAGCTTGCTTATCAAGATTTTCTCACAAATATGTGAAAACTCTAGCCGGTATCATGCAGTAATATTTTTAAAAATATACAAATCGGGGACGACTATTGGGGATCGGTTTCGCATCTTTACCATAAAAGATCGTTGAAAATTAGCAAATCTGTTGCAAACATTTTGTTTAAGAAAAGTAAATTCGGTCTATTTTTTCACGTCTTTACTAATACTAAATTTTATAATGTTCCCAAAAATGTACAAAATTTAAGTATATTGATTACCCTCTTTTCCTTTTTCAGATATCCCGACGCAGGTACCGCCACTGACGCCGGGCACGAACAAGACCATGACGGAGGCGCTTAAAGCGTCTTTTGCATCTTGGGAAAAAGAACAAATTCGCCTAAATATAACCAAAGGTGAGTCAGAAACTTTTCTTCGAGTTCTTTCGAATTGCGGCAACAACAGAAAGATTTTTTAAGGAATAAACTTTTTCTCATCACCCTTTATGACTAGCACCTAGTCTATAATTTCAAGATTTTGTGACACACCACTCTGTAGAAATTTACGGCCGTTATAATTTAAGATAATTGATATGCAGTGGCACTATTTGTTCATTCAAATTCACGATTTTTAGAATAGTTATTTTTTTCTTTGAGATAGACTGACATTGAAAAAGGTTCATATTCTTATGAAATACAATTTACTTGTTAATGGTGTACAAAAACCCCGAAAAGGAGAAAACCATGTAAATTTAGTATCTATAATGTAGCATATGTAATGGTTTTAGGTAATCTTCGAAAAGCGCCCCTGTGGAATATTGGAATATACAGGGTGTACTACCTTAATTGCATAATACTTTATCTGGGTACTCTTAAGTTAAAAACGAGTAAAAAGGTCCTTATAAACATTTATACGCAAATGCATAGTATCGAAGATAAACACTGATTTAAAAAAGTACCCGCGTAATAAATGACTAACTAAAATAAACATTTTGCTTTAGGGCATGCACAAATTCTTCTCCTAAAAGATCTTCGTATTCGTTCACAACTCCCCGGAACTTGTCTGATCTGATTAAAACCATAGTTAATTTTATTTCTGAAATCACCTAGATCTTCAATAGGTTCAGAGTAGACTTATTGTTTTAGATATCCCCCATATACAAAAATCCAACGGATTTAGATCTGGTGCCCGAGGCGGGCATAACACAGTTGTTACCAAATGTTTCGCTTAAGTAGTTGGTTAGATCTACGGAATAATGTGCGGGTGCTTCTTCATGCATTTAGATCAGTTTGTAAATATTGCTTCCAATTCGTTCCGTAGAAAGTGAAGGCATGCAACTTCTGTTAGCCTGTTTGGGAAAAAAATGGGTCCTAATAATTGATCTCCTATAATAGCTCCAGCCCAAACGTTGATAGAAAAGCACCTTTGATGATGTGTTTCAATCATTGCATGAAAGCTTTTCATCGTTTCATATGTGCGCTTGTGGTGATTAAAAATTCCGTTTTGCGTAAAACTGGCTTCGTTGGTACATAAAACATTCGCCGGTAAATGAACGTTTATTTGTTTTTGAAGTATAGCTCAACGACAAAAGCTTCTCTGTTTTCATTGTCTCCTTACATTAAAGCGTGCACCGGTTGAGAGCGAAAGAGATGTAGAATCTGCGTCTTCAGAATTCGCCAAACAGTGCTTTTCTTCGTATTTTTCATGGTCTTGTGGTCATTCGTCGTGTACTGGTTGTTGGATCTTTTTTAGCTCTCACCATAATTGCTTCTTCCAATGGTACAATATCTAACATTTGCTGTGTCCTTTTACGCTTCCCGTCTCTCTAAAACGTTGGAATACTCTTGCAAACATTTGGTGGTACTGTAAACTTTTGTCGGGATATCGTTCTCCATACAAACGCGATGCTAACAACGAATTGTCATCGGCTAAACCATTCACATCTTCTGACTATTCCACAGGATGTGTAATACGTCAAACAACAAGAACATTTTAACATAAATGTAGTAATATTTTAAAAATAATAATAATTTTTCATTGCAGCTTTATATGTATTTCAACATTTTACATGTCATTTTCAACAAGAACACTGTAAACATTTGTAGCTAGGGCAACAGCACATTGCACACTGGATCTTGATTTCGGACTTGGCTCTGGTCTTATATTCTAAATCTAAATCTAAAATAGCGGGAAATTTATGACCTCAATTTGTTCATTCATTAAAGGTGTGTGTGGATCTCATGGTGTCATCTAATGTTGTGACGAACCACTTGATTAGATTTCGCTGGTTAAATAACAACGCTTGTGGAATATAAAAATGAATTGTATTTAAAGAGGTACAAACTTAAAATCAAACCGTTCACATCAACGATTAACAAAGACGTCGTGCAATATTTCAACCCCCAAGCCGAGCAACCCCGAGTAGCGTCGACACACAGGTGCGCAGCCATGGGCGTACCATCGGGACGTAACAGTGTGTTTGTTAAAAGTGTGTTTGTGAAATTGAAAGGCTTCGAGTATATCCAATTTACGTTTATCATCACAGAAGTCTAGAAATTTTATTATATTATTTGATGTCAAAGTTAGATTTTTCTGGGTGTTTGTATTTGTATGCGCTGTAACAAAAACCGTTGAAATTGTGATTAATATTATTTTTAAAATATAGATGCAGTACGGTCATAAAATCTCCTCCCCTACTAACTTTTGAACGACTTGATATTTCTTCACAAAATTTTGTGGGCTATAATGGTAGGCGAAATACTACTTTTTAGCCCGTACTTAAATTTTATAACTTTCCTAAATGGCGACTAGGCGCCATCTTGAACTATTTTTTTAAATGGCAACGGGGGTCGAGTGACACGTTATTTGAAAGGTATTTTAATTCTGCGTCTGATCCTTGAGTTTCATAAAAAAATATGCATCCAAAGCAATGACAGATGATTCAAAAAAACAAGTTTATGGAAAAAACTAAGAATTAAAGCAAAAAAGATATGCTTTCGAAATGTTCACCATTGAAGAATGAAGAAGAAGTAGAAGAAGATTCTAAAACACAAGAAAACTTATTTTATACAACAAAAACTGAATAGTAATAGGTACTATTTTAATAAATGTTCAAAGTGTGCTTCTAGGCAATAGAAAAACCTATTTAATATCTCTTGTCTGCCAAAAAGCGGAGGAACGCCATCCTGCTGGAATATGATATCCATGTCAAATTCGTTTGGATTATTTTCAGCAGTCTCAACTATTAACGGATGGATGAGGTTTTCTAGCATGTTCAAGTACAATTCCCCAGTAAGGTTTCCGTCGATAAATGAGGGGCCTACGATATGGTCGCCAAGTAATCCTATTTACACATTCAATTTTTGTTGAAATTGGGTGTGACCTTCCCGGAAAACATGGGGATTTTCATCGCACCAATATCTTACATTTACTCTGTTAACATACCCATTAAAAAAAATGTGCATTCGTCACTAAAACAGATATTGCGAAGATAGAATGGGTTTCCTGCAATGGTTTGGGCCATGCTTCACAAAATTCAATGCGTCTATCCGGATCATCTTCAATCAACTGGTGTAAAATCTTCATTTTGTATGGATGGAACGTATGCAGTTTTAAAAACTTTTGACAGTGGTCGCCGATACACCACATATCACAGGTACATGTGAAGCTGATTGCTGAGAATGTACTACCATTTCACCGACTATCCGAATTTGTTTGTCTTCTGAAATTGCGGATCGTCCAGGGTTTTTCCTGTTTTGCACGCTTCCAGTGTTAATGAATTTTTGCACAAGTTCTCTTAAATACGTCCTCGCAACAGGACGGTCGGGAAAACGTTCATTAAATATTATTTCGTGAAAGTTTCGATTGGCTTCAGCAAAAATAAAAACTGCTTCAGTTTTTTCTTGCAATGTTCGAACATTCGCCATAATTATTGTTAGTATCACCGGTTTTAAATCTACTTAAGGCGGTACACAGGCTATGGTAAGAAAGTCAGTGTTTACCTCCGAAACTTTCGGAGATGAACACTGACTTTTCGGACCGTTTATGTTTATATATCAGTGACATGGAAATCGCAACCCCAAGAAGGGGTAGGAATTTTTTGACCAAACTTGGCAAAAACGTTTAGCTACTAAAAGGTAGCAATTGATTAAAATTTTAAAGAAAAAGAACAAAGTATGAACATAATTGTTATTAATAATGGGTTGCCCCCCCCCCTAGTGGTTACACACTCTTCCACTCTTCGTAGCATCGATTCTAGCAGATGACCGATTTGCTCTTGAGGTATTGTGTCTCAAACAACCTGTAGAGCGTGCTGTAGAGCTTGCAGCGTCTCCGGAGGATGCAGCAAGTTCCTCAGTCTGATCCTCATAATGTCCCAAACATGCTCGATGGGTGAAAGATCGGGAGATCGGGGTGGCCATGGCAAGAGTTTGACATTACCCTCTGCAAATCGGTCCATAGAACGTCTTGCAATATGAGGACGGGCATTATATTGCGGGAAGAGTGGATCTTCCAACTGCTGAAGAAATGGAAGAATATGGAGTTCTACCACCTCATCCCTATATCGCTGGGCGTTCATATTGCCTCGGATGAATAACAAACGGGACCTTATCCCATAAGTTACAGCACCCATACCACAGTTTGGTGCACATGCCTTGCAACGGAACATTCAACGTTGCGATGTTCCCCACGTGTTCGTCTAACCCTCATAGGTACGGCCATTATGCATTCCCAAACAGAATCGGGATTCATCACTGAACACCACCCTATGCCACTCTAGGTTCCAGTGCAGTGGCAACCTACACCTCTCCAAACGTTGCTGTGGGTATTGAGCCGTTAGTGGTAACCCAAGATGTGGTCGATAGGATTGCAAGCCAAAAGCTCTGATTCTGCGGTAAACCGTTCGAAGGGTTACAGAACGACCTTCGTTAGCTAACCTTTGATCAGCAATTGATCTGGTACTGGAGAATCGGTCTCTTGTTGCCATAAGTCGAAGACGGCGGTCCTGCACCTCATTTGTTCTTCTTCGCCCCCCGATTCCTCTTCTGCGACGTTCTTAACCCTCCCTAGGCCATACCTGATAGCAGCGCATGATGGTGGATTGGTTCCGGTTAAGCCGATTTGCAATTTCTCTGAACAAAAAACCACCTTCGCGCAAACCAACAATACGACCTCTGTCGAATTCGCTTAATTGGCGGTAATTTCCACGTTGGCGTACTCTAGGCATGATCACACCCTCAGAACAGACAATCAAAAGCGAAAACAGCAAAGAACCGAACAAAGTCTTGCAAAACATACACCTGATAAAATTGTTAGAAAAAACTGAAAGAACTATCAGATAAGCCATTATCACTTGATCCATAGGAATGTAATTTTAATCAATTGCTACCTTTTAGTAGTTAAACGTTTCTGCCAAGTTTGGTCAAAAAACTCCTACCCCTTCTTGGTTGCGATTTCCATGTCACTGAGTATATGTTTATCAGGACTTGTGTGCTTGTTTTTGACCCAAGAACAACCTGGGGAAGGATTATGCAGTCAAAATGTTTGTTGTATATGTCTCTACAATCCTTAAAAATATAGCAACAGTTAAAAATTCGATATTTGATTTTTATTTAGAAATTAGTTAGTGGTTGCAGTGGCGATCTGTGAAGCTGTAATAAGAAATTTAAATTCTCTGAAACCCAAGTGTTTGCAATATTCCGGAGGTGCACATCCCCCAGGAAAAAAAATTAAATTGTTTACTATTATTTCTATTTTGAAAATAATTCCCACCGTTAGCTTCTATTTAAGGGTATCTACCACAGATTAACATTCTACAGAGCTATAAGAAAACCCGTATAAAAACAAAACAGACAGGCGGCACTTGAACACTCCAGTATTCATACGACGATTTTATGCAGGCGGTCAAAATTTCTAACGATTTGAAAAATTCCAACCGAACAAATACAACAAAACCAAACAATTAGTTTCTCAAAACAATAGAAATTTAACGGCGGGCAAATCTTTCCTAGCAAACAATACGAAGCCGGCCTTTTTGATGTTATATGAGTACTGAGCCAACACTCGAATAGCCCAGCTAACAGGCTTGTTTGTTATTTCAATATTGAACGTCAAATATCGGCTCGAGCCCACGATATGGTTCGTCAGGTGTTCTCCCGACACCTCCGAAATTTACGAACTCGTACAACCAACTTTGATCAGTGATTATTTGTATTCAAATCAAGAAACTATTCCCAATTTTCTCCTTAAAAAAATATTAGAAACGAAACCAATCAGACATTGCCGAATCTAATAAGATAAAAAATAGTAAGCGTGCCCACGAAGTATAATAAATTGTAATAATGGGAGACGGTATTATAGGACATAACTAAAATCTGTCAGTACATTCATGGATTTCACAAGTCGTGCGATTCAGCGGATGCTGCATCGTTACACTTTGCTGATTTTCAATAGAAGCGGAAACTTTCGCTGACCCGCGCCTATCTGATTGTTTCCGGTCCCCTCTTGCCCCTGCGCGCCTAAAATACCAAACCTCATGTGGAGATCAAACACCCTCCACACTACGTGCAAACAATACCAATAGCACTAAATAAACAACGCGCAACAGGCTGGTTAACCGCAGATTAAGATCTTTTCTTTTGTTATTGTAATTGCAATTTTTGAACGCAAATTTTTAATCCATTGGGAAAGTCTTTGGTTTAATGTTAACAAATCTAAACAACTTAACCCTTTTTTTATTTATTCTGGTTGAGGTCAACGGTATGGAAGCAGGTGTTTTGGTGTATTGGCGTAATTAAAAAATCGACTGAAAAAACTAAAAAACGCAATTCAGCTTAATTCAATTAAAAAAGTTGAATTTTCTGATTTAATTAGTTCGAAATAGACCTTATACACGCAGTAATTTTAATATTGACGCCAACTGAAAGCCGAGGAATTCACAAATGAATAAAGAAGCGATTAAAAAAATTCTGCAGTTCAATAATGGTAAAAGAATCAGATTTCCTGCCATTTTCTAATTTAAACCGATTAAGATAGACGTAAATGTAACAGATTCAATATCAACGCAACTGTAGTAACGAACCAGTTTAAGCTTCCAATTATCCGAAATGCTCCTTCAATAACGCTACCGAATCGGACAGAACCAAAAAATAGAGTTTCGTGTTAGGAGATCGTTAGGAAATTATATCCTCATTAGGAGAAGAGATGTTCAGTATCCAATTATTTTCGTATACGTGTCAGCATTGAGACGAAATTCTCTAATTTTTTTCCTGCTCTTGCAATTAGAAACAAACTGAATGGAATTTTGTTTAGATTGCGTTTTTGATATGCCCAAACACCCCAAATAACGAACAATGATTAAAGTCACTACTTTTATAATTTTTTGATATTGGTGTAGAAATTTCGATTTTCTTTTCTTGTTTTTACAAAACAATTAGGTCTAAGCCGTTCGAAAATCTGTAGTGTATAGTGTAAATGGGTAATGTGACATACTGTTTATATTATTGAAAAATGTTTTGTGTAGAATTTCACGAACCAGAAGTATCATTCTCATGATTATACATTAAAGCATCTATTACAGTATAACCTTTAATTATTCAAAGATCTTAGTTTTAAGAAAAGCACTAATGTATTCAAATTAATTAATCACAAAACGTAAGCAACATACGTGTTTGTGAGAAAATTCTGTTATATAATCCAAAACAACTGAACCGTAAAAAAGTATACACTTCCTAGTAAATAATAGTAATAAATACACTTCGGATGTCTGCAGAGAATTGGAAGTTTAAAAGTTATTAAGAAAATTCGCTAAAAGCAATATTAATCGAATGGGAGGCACTAAGACGAAGTCTTTAACAAATAATATTAACGAATAGATAGTAATATAAAAAGTACCAAAAGAAGTTTAGTTGACAGGTAATTCCAAAAAGCGAACAAATATAAAATCAATCAAATACGAAACTCCATGAATCTGTTTATCTTATAATGAAGTCTAAGCTGAAACAAATTCAGTAGCTTAAATTACAACAGCGCGATTATGGATATCGAATTTAGTAATAATTTTAAAACAGTAATACCCATGCAATACATTTACATTACCAAAAAGCAATGGATATATTTCCAATAATTAAATGTTAGCAGCACTAAGTACTAGTTAATTATCTGAGCGAAATAAACTTACTAATGTCAATATTTTTTATAAGTAACTCCAGCTGTAATTCGTTTTCGATATTTAGACATAGTAACCACTAGCTTCCAATTATTGTAAAAGTATCGTGAATATTATTTAGCAATGTAATTTGAAAAAGTTACTCAAAGTAGCTAACATTTTTTAGCAAACTTACATCAAGTGCCAGTAAAAGTAACCTTAATTCTCAAACACAATGCTTGTATGCTATAATTAATGCCGATCTTCCAAAGTTAACACAACTGCACAAGTTGTAACGTGCTGCAAGTCAGTTGAATAATTCAGTGTTAGTTTAAAAAGAACTGTCTATAAATGCAGAAAATCAGGTACTGATAACTTGGCATCTCACATCGTTGTGTGTACTTAATGTAATTGTCATTTACAACAATTCAGTGACCTACGTCCAATTGTTAATTATTGCTTATTCAAAATTAAATTTGTCTTAAAGTGGATGTTGAGGTAACATATAACAATTTCTAAACATAGATTCTGATGATTTAATAAAGAACGATTTAATAATAATAGTAAAATAGAACAGCTTGTGTTATTGTGGTTAAGAAACGTAAAATAAGTAATACGTAAAATGCATAATATATAGTTGTTTATATAACAACATCTTAATAAACAATGCGGTTCAAAAATGAAAACATATGCGGGAGTTTTTCTATATATAATTTTCGTCACTTACACACAATACCTACCTACTTGCCAATGTTCTAATTCTGCAATTATTGTTGCAAAAACCGCTATGATTCGGTTAAGTCGTGATTTCTTTGTATAATATAGAAGTAGGTAAAGCACCCACAACTGTTACGAGTACAATATACGACTTACATGTTATGTATGGCCGAGAAGAGGGGTGGGGGGGCAATAACATTGTATCATATACAAAACAAGATAGTTTACTAATCTATTCATAGAGGATGTGCAACATATCTCTGAAAGAGCTGCGTCTTGCATTTGCTTCAAGAACACTATGAGATGAAATTTTTCTACACGAATTATATCAAGAGATCCAAAAAAGCTGATCCTCAGCGGGCTGTGGAATGAAAGGCCACGTCTTTATTAGACTAAAGGAATGTTTATGATGACAGATAAATTAGTTATCTTTTTTTTCATACGAATCTGACAGATTGTTAAAATGATTTTTAATACATTTCAAAGAGCATTCATTATTGAATCTTACTTTTGGAACGGCTTTCAAGTTGACGGAGAATGGACCTATTCGATTCCTCCTTGTTTTGTGGAATTCCGAGAGAGGTATCCCAATGAAATTATTACATTCAGAAAATTTTGTGCTTTGGTTTAGTCAGCAATTTTCGAGAAACTGGAAGTGTTGGAAGGAAAGAAGGGCCTGGTAGGCCAAAGAAGATAGTACCTGCTTTAATTGAAACTGTAAGACAACGAATTGACGAGGGCCCAAAAACACCAATTAGACATTTATGCCAGCAAGTTGATGATTTAAGTTACGGTACATGCCACAGAATATTGAGACAAGCTTTGCATCTGCATCCTTACCGATTTATTTCCGTTCGGGAGCTTTTAGAACAGGATTACCCAAAAAGAGTTCAGTTTTGTCGTTGGTTTTTGGATAATCTCAATGATAACCTTTTTTACCGACGAAACCTGGTCTTACCTTAATGGGTATGTTAATTCACAGAATATGCGCATTTGGAGTAGCGTGAATCCACACGTTACAATTAAAGCTCCCCCTCATCCACTGAAAATAGGAGTCTGGGTTGGAATGAGTCGTTAGTTGGGCCAATATTTTTCGAAGGCACGCTAACTGCAGCAAGGTACAGGAACGAATTATTGCAACCTTTCTTAAATGAACTTCACGATGATGAGCTACGGGATGGTTTTCTGCAACAGGATGGCGCAACAGCTCATGCAGCTGCACATACTATTAATTTTTTACGCGAATATTTAGATGACCGAATCATTAGTAGGAATACTGCAACACCCTGGCCCCCTTGCTCTTGTGATATTACTGTTTTGGACTTCTTTTTATGGACCTATTTGAAAATCACCATTTTTAAAACTCCAGTTAATGATTTAAACGAAACTTAGAATTTAAGAAAACTGTCAAGAAATTAACAACTCACCTCAAATATTACAAAATGTTTTTGAAGGTATGAGAAACAGAAATGTTTGGAGGAAGAAGGCAGACATTTTCAACATTTGTTGTGATCATTACATTAGTTCAGGTTTATTAATATCTTTTACTGTTGCCCAGTAAAAGATTTCAGCTCCTAAAAATGACGTTTCATTATTATTTAATTCCAGTTAACACAACCTAACCTTTAATTGACATTATAAACATTCTTTTAGTCTAGAAAAGAGGTGACTTTTCATTCCACAGTCCCCTGGGGATCAGCTTTTTTTGGGTCTCTTGATAGTTGCTACTTTTTTATAATACGCGATAATAGAAAAAAAAAAAAACAGAGAACTATAGTTTTTAAAAATTGCCTACTGTGTATTTTCCCTCAATTAGTGATATGCCTGGTTCGGCAACAGTTCAACTTGTTCAATACGCATTTTTGATAACATTGTTTTTGAAAGAATGTGTTTTGGTGGTAGGTTAATTGGCAGACTACTGGCTTTCCAGACAAAATGTCAATAATACCTTGGATTCGATTCCCCAGTATTACCACACCGTGTATTAAAATCTTGTACTGCAACCCACCAAACACAATTATTTAACCTGAATGGCAATCGTGAGATGTTAATGCCGAAAACTTTCTTTGGAATTTCATTCGTTCGATTTGGACATTAAACTGTAAGTCCCCCTTATCGCTACGGCCTGTATGCAGAAAAGCCTGTGAACCATAAGTATAACGATTGCTTTTGCAATAATTACAATAAATCAGAAATTTGTAGCTTAAGTAGCAACTTTTGAAAAGGTTTGATAGATCCACAGTAATTAATTTTTGCTTTGAAATCGAAAAGTGATACTAAAAAAACAATTTATTTCATTTCAACTTGAACTTTAATTGCAGTTTCTATTCCCTTGTTTTACTAAAGATTTGTTTAACAATATCCCAACTGATAAACTAACTTCTTCTTCTTCTTCTTCTGTGTATAGGCCAATGGCCTGTTAATTACCTACAACAGAGTAGGTTCTGTGAGCCCTCTTTGCACTAACTTCAGAAAATGTTATATTTACAAGTTACTAGAAAATAGTTCTATGACTACTACATTGAACAACTAATTTAAGTAGTGAAGTAGTTTCCAAACTAATTTTATCGGTGATTATAGCAGACGATTAATTTGCGTTTAAAGGAAACTACTTTTTCCATGGGTGAACATATTTCCCTTAAAATCCATATCAATTGAAATTGAATTATCGTTTTGTAGCCTTTCCTTAGTCCAGCCCTGTATTTTCGCGTTCTAGGCAGTTTTTCGGCTTTGGTGGCATATACGAAGGAACAATACATCGCCAAGGTTGCAGCTATTAACTTGACGTCACACTTCTCACTACTTTTAAGCCCATGTTAAAGACAATAGCCACACGGTTTACTAACTAAGTCATGTTCCACGAACGGTATTGTCACATCGGTGGACAGCATTGTTTTAGCGGAATTCTTATGTGTGTTCAATGAGCTCTGAACTCTATAAACATACGTATATGTGTGTAAACACGCGAAACCATTATCGCAACTTATGGAGTAAAAACCGTGGTGGTTTTCGGAAAATCTCTCTGCTTGTTTACGGAATGTGTCAATGACTAAGGCGTCAGGAATTGGTAAATTACCGTGGCCTAAAAACCAAATTCTTTATTTTTATTATCTTATTTAATAATATAAAATTTACGAATTTCATGTTGTTATTAATTATATTTTTCGTAACGTAAAATCAAGTTGAAAATTTCCTAAAATGATTTCCCAAATCGGAAATTATTCAGGCGTTTTCAATCTATTTCGGGAAATAGTCGTCGCCTTCCCTAACGTATAAGGTTCAATCAAATCAATTTTTCTAGCCTTAAAAACGCAATTCCAGAAAACGTACGTAAGAAAAGGAAATGAACTTTGATTAACTAACCCCTAATTTCGTCGCCGAAAATAATTTCCGCCGAAATTTGAGAAAGTAATTTGTATTGAACTTTTTTTTGATAATGCTCCAATCTATTTACGGAATCGAATGGATTGTATTTGTTTAATTCCAAAATCGAACGTGTAACATTATTCTAATTAGCCTACAGTGTGCTCCAAACCATTTTTGAGTCAATATTCTATTTCAAGATTAATTATTGTCCATTTGCATTATTTTTTGAAGTATTTGTAGTTAGAGCAAAATTATACAGGGTGTAAAAAGTACGAAGACTCCAGTAAATACTGCATTTTATGTTAATTAGAAAAACAATTTAATGGAATAAATTTAATAAGATTCTAGTTTAGGTATCAACTTACAACATGAGGAACACAATGATGAAGTATATTTCTCTTTTACGTGAGAAAATCGAAGAGCATTATTTTCAGTTAAGTTCTATTTTAAACAAACAGATTATTTATGGAAATAATAATTAAACACTGGTTTCCACAGCGAAGTAAAAATTATGCACATGCTGAGGTGTTATAACGATGGTTTAATTTGTAATTTAACATTCTAAACTTATACAACTGGAGATATTTAAGAAATAACGTGACATGAAATAAAGAATTTGGTTAATTTGTAGTTTTTCATGGATTCGATACATCTTATTAAACAAATTACACATATACAACACCTTTTTCTACAATATTGTAGAAATTTCAATACATTCAAGAAGCTGTTAAGCGGTGTTTGCCAATTACTGTACCTTCACAAATACCTCCACTAAATGACATTTAACTTAAGTATTAATAGACGACTTATTTAAGTTAACAATTTCCATCATTTTAGATTTTACATTTTTAAAATTGGTTGTTTTCTTTGAAATAATTGGTTTCCCAAATTGGATTTGTAAAAAACTTTATTTCTAACAGCAAAATTGTGAGTTTTTTTGTTTTAGTGAGTATGAATCTTATAATTCGTTGAATGTAAAATACCTTTGTCCAGGTTTTCAATGATTTTCGATACTTCAGTATTACAGTCGTAGATATGCCAATTTTCGCTAAGTCTGAGTACAGTCGAATGTTTTCCTACGTTATTTTGATATTCTAGTCTGTCTATTATAACATCTTGCTTTCAAATCTGCTTTTCAATAAGACCGAATACTCTATCTGAAGGCAAAAAGGAGTGCCCTACAATTGGGAATATATGTATATAACATACAAACATACACATCAAAGTTTGAGCAAGCCATTGTGAAGAGCGGACGCAATTGCATTTGAGTTTTTTGACATTTCTGTTTCTAGCCACACATACGATTGAGCATTCTGAAAGGTTAACTTGATTTTAGAATTCCCGCAAACGTCAGTGAAATTCTGAAAATTACTTTGTTGAGAAAAGTATGCGGACTGATCCGGTAACTTGGTATCTTGGAAAGACTAAATTTTTTTGGCCGTCGAAAGAAAATATTTCTAAATTTTCTGCACGGCTTTGTAGCAAATCCTAAAATGCTTTAGCTCTTAATTTGTGAATCCTTTGTTCTGTCTCAATCTAATTTCTTTCCTCTGCAAAAGTCACTTTTTGTGTTTTCTTTAGCACGAATACACGTGGAATAGGCGCCTGTGGAAGGGGTTCCAAAAACTAAACTGTAATTTTGATTAGTGTAATTTCTAAAATAGCATAATTTCACCTACAACTACGGATTTCCATCACAATAGATTTTGTACAGTTTCGTAAAATTTAAATAGCGTGGTAAATACAATCTGGATGTATGACTTCGACGATAGTGTGGTTACACATTTTAGGTTCTCAATAAAATTTTTAATTGAAATATTTGTGTGATCGTTTTTAGCTTTGACGCGATCTTCTCCCCTGTTTTCAGTCGAGATTTTACATTTTTTTACAAAAGCGCCAACAATTCTTTCAATTCTAAATGGCCTTATGTGTGTTATTTATAAGAAAGCTTTTTAACAAACTTTTACCTTCTCTCCGTTTTGTTTAGACAGACTGTACTTAGTGGAAATTGAAATTTGCTTTTTAAAATCTCGTTTAGGTGGTTTTCATTCACAAAACTTCAAAAGAAAAATATCTTGTTTAGTTTTATTATCGGTCGAATAAAGCAATTCGTGAAATTTCTGAATTTCTTCGTTGATAACTGTTTACACAACGTAGATTTTCTATCATGGAAGCATGTGAGGTATTCGGTAAAGCCTTTGGTTTAACGTATGTAACAAAAGTTTTCGGAAAACAAAGAGAGTCAGCTATTAAAAGCCAGTGTGGATTTATTCAAAACTTTTATCTAAAGGGTTAATCTTACATCTATATTGAACAAAAATAAAATTTTAATCTGCAGCTAAAGGGCCTTGGTCTTCGATAATTCGCAGTTTTGCACGAACATGTCCCATTAGAGTCTGGACGGTACCCACATCTATTTCGCGGATCTTATTAAATATTCGTCGCCGCAATTGTTCTTCGTTTTGGGCTTCCCAACCATTATTGTATACGTTTCTGCTCAATACTGCCCAAAATTCCTCGATTGGTCTTGCTTGTGGTATGTTTGGAGGACTGTCGTCTTTTGCTACAAAATTGATATTATTTGTTTCCAGCCATTGCCTAGTGATTCTAGCATAATGACAAGAAGCCAAATCAGGCCAGAATACTATTTCATCATTAACGTGATGAGTATTAATAAAATCAAGTAATTTTGGAAGGCATCTCTGTGTATAAATTACTGCATCTACCGCTGCTCCCCTAACATGCCCAATATACGGACGCAAAATTCCCGCTTCTGATATGGCACACCAGACTAGTAGTTTATCAGCGAATTTGGCCTTACATTTAAATTTAGTTTCATTAGGGCAATTCCTAATATCATCAGTACCTATAGAAGCCATCGTTCCCTTTCATTTCGGCGTTCGACAAAGTGAAGTATTTCTCGTCGTCCATAACGATCACTTTGTTTCCATTAAAATATCGACGTCGTAATGCTCGACAACATCTAGGAATTCTTCGCAGCTGTAGATCAGAATATTTTGGGCATTTCTTTCTTTTTCGGAACTGCAATCCATTGTTCTTCAATTCTCTACTAATGGTCATATGCGAAACTCGAAATTGACGCGATAACTTTCGTGTTGAAGTCCCAACCCTGTCTTTAGCTCTTTCTACCAATCTCCTAACGGAAGCATGAGGTAAAACTCGTGGACGTCCAGTTTTTGGTAAATTTATACAGGGAATACCTTGTTCGCACTCGCGAATTGTTTGATAAATAGTCGAAATCGAAACATTCTGGTCTCTGAACATATTCACAATATCACGTTTAGGCATCCGTCCAACCAACGCATATATATTCTTACGAATATCTAACTTGTAAGACATGTTACCAGAAGTTATTTAGAGAAGGTGATACGCTACACTAAATGTCAATTAATACACCTTGTTTTGTTCTACAGACGACTAGATATAAAACTGTTTTCGGTTCATGTGCTACTGTTGATATTTTTCCGAAAACTTTTGTTACATACGTTATGCCTTTAAAAGTAAAGGTGAGAGTAACTCTCCCAATCAAAAATTAAACATGGTCTGAGTGCAAACAGATGCTTGGAAACCGCGTCCTATATCTCTCCCAATCAAAAACCAACCAACTGCAATCAAATATTTGCACAATAAAACACTAACCTTTGTCTTTTCAGTTCAACCCTTTTCCACTTTTCACGTTGTATCTGACGCTGACTTTTATATGCTTATAAAATATTAAACACCGTATTTTGCGTCTCATATATTTTACAGTACTATACTCTATAAAACAAAGAATCCAATGATACCACCATCTCAATTTTCAATTTTTTGCAAATACAAAGCTTTGCATTTAGTAAGCTCATATGATCTGTTCTGTTGCGAAGTATTACAAATAACTAAATACTGGATACATTGCATGAAAACGCATAAAAGCCTTTCATATCTTTCTAAACAGGTAGGAGATTTTGCCAAAGCGAAGCATTTTTAATTTCGACTATTAAAAATCAGGATCATCTTTTATACTGCATTTTAAGTTCTTGTCTAAAAGGCAAATTCAATAGCGAATTTCGCAATAGCATATATTAAAAGCATTTTACAGCGCATGTTGAGCCATCCTCCATTGTTCCCGTATGTGTAATTACAGATTTTTGCTTTGATATGAAACTGTTCGGTCGACTGCCCACGAATTGTTCGTCGGTCTATTACACACACGCGTACTGTATTGCTAGAGCATTTTTCAAAAGTGAGCACGCATCAATGCGCCCTTCCTACACTTTTACACATGCCATTTTCCAAACGTTCTTTCCACCCATTATTCGTTTTTCCTAATGGAAAAATTATTTTAAGTAATTCGGAACTGGTACGGGTCCTTTTTTGCTTTTTCTTGATTTTAACCTACAACTTAATCAACTCGAGTGCGTCGTCTGTTTTTAGTATTGTCTTCACATTTGTAATAATTGATGTTTGTTTGTAGATCCCCGTCAGTGGACTGAAAGTCAAGTGGCCCATTGGATACAATGGGCAATGAAGGAGTTTTCCCTGGAAGGTATAGCTCTGCATCAATTTCACATGAAGGGCAAAGACATTTGCGCGATGGGAAAAGACGCGTTTCAGGCTCGAGCGCCCCCTTTCGTCGGCGATATCCTCTGGGAGCACTTGGAGCTCTTACAAAAAGGTAAGTGACGGACACAAAAGGCCACTAATGTCTTTCTGTGTGTCAGTAGTTAAACCGGTAAATATAAAAAGGTATCTAATTATTAAAGCCACATAGCGTGCAATACATGCCATCAGATAAAAAGGAGTTGGTAGTACTTGGAAAATGAGAGCTACATGTAAAAGCATTATTTGAGGCGGTTCGTGTGGTCGTATTTTTTATACTTTTAGTTTCTTTTGGTGAAATGTCTCTGTGGATGTTTTTTTTTTATTGCGCCAAGAGTTGCTTCCTCTGTAGAAATGGTTATTTTGTAATAGAGCACGCGAACTTATTTTTAGTGACAGTAAATCATCTTCCGTACTTCATGTTTTATTACATATTTATATTAAAGGCAGAATATCTGTTTTATATGTTTTTTTTATAAGTTAGTCATTATACGTGAGTAAACGTTGATTTTCTTTACGCGTGGATTATGACAGATCATAATGCTCAACATCACAATGTGTACACATACATGAGAAGGTGGAAGCAAACCCTTTGAATGCAATATAAAATAGGACGAAATGGCAAACACGTTGAACATAAACATATTAGAATATAAAAATTCCTAGAAGTATAATATAAATTTCTTACTTATAATTGTATATTACATTTTTACAAATTGAATTGATACCGTTTTACTTTTATTTCCTTAAAAGCGTCTTATTTAATGAAATGTTACATACGGTCTCATTGTATCAAGAGATCCAAAAAAAGCTGCCCCCAGCGGACTGTGGAATGAAAAGTCACGTCTTTTCTAGACTAAAGGAATGTTTATAATGTCAATTTCAGGTTAGGTTGTGTTAGCTGGAATTAAATAATAATGAAACGTCATTTTTAGGAGCAGAAATCTTTTATTGAGCAACAGTGTAAGAAATGAATAAACCTGAACTAATGTAATGATCTCAACAAATGTTGAAAATGTCTGCCTTCTTCCTCCAAACATTTCTGAACTCGTTTTCTCATAGGTACCTTCACAAAGTTTTAAAAATGGTGTTTTTCAAATAGGGCCATAGAAAAAAGTCCAAAACAGTAATATCACTAGAGCGAGGGGGCCAAGATGTTGCAGTATTCCTACTAATGATTCGGCCATCAAAATATACGCGTAAAAAATTAATTGTATCTGCAGCTGCATGGGCTGTTGCTCCATCCTGTTACAGAAAACCATCCCGTAGCTCATCATCGGGAAGTTCATTTAAGAAAGGTTGCAATAATTCGTTCCTGTACCTTGCTGCAGTTAGCGTGCCTTTGAAAAATATTGGCCCAACTAACCTACGACGACTCATTCCAACCCAGACTCCTATTTTCTGTGGATGAAGGGGAGCTTTAATTGTAATGTGTGGATTCTCGCTATTCCAAATCCGCATATTCTGCGAATTAACAAAAAAAAAGGTTAAATTTAACTGCTCATCATTGAGATTATCCAAAAACCAACAACAAAACTGAACTCTTTTTGGATAATCCTGTTCTAAAAGCTCCTGAACGGAAATAAATCGGTGAGGAAGCAGATGCAAAGCTTGTCTCAATATTCTGTGGCATGTACCGTAACTTAAATCATCAACTTTCTGGCATAAATGTCTAATTGGTGTTTGTGGAGCCTCGTCAATTTGTTGTCTTACAGTTTCAATTAAAGCAGGTACTATCTTCTTTGGCTTACCAGACCCTTCCTTCCTTCCAATACTTCCAGTTTCTCGAAAATTGCTGACTAAATTCTTAACCAAAGCATAAAATTTTCGGTATGTAATAATTTCATTGGGATACCTCTCTCGGAGTTCCACAAAACAAGGAGGAATCGAATAGGTCCCTTCTCCGTCAACTTGAAAGCCGTTCCGAAAGTAATATTCAATAATGAATGCTCTTTGAAATGTATTAAAAATCCTTTTAACAATCTGTCAGATTCGTATAAAAAAAGATAACTAATTTATCTGACATCATAAACATTCCTTTAGTCTAGTAAAGACGTGACTTTTTATTCCACAGCCCGCTGAGGATTAGCTTCTTTTGAATCTCTTGATAGAATTATGATACTTATATGTTTTAATTGTATGATATACTAACCTGTACACCTTTATTGTAAATAAAATGTTTGATTCACATTTTAAATATGTTTATCATCAGCCTCTTTTCTATTTGATATGTTATATTTATATAGTTTTCCTTTCGTTTCGACGTTATTTCAGTCAGTCATCATTATTTGCATTTGATGCTCAATATGCATTATGTCGTGTGGTGGTAGCTCAGTTGGTAGAGCGCTCGCTTTCTGAATAAAACGTCGATTCTGGCTTGGGTTCGAAACCTAAGCAGAACTATGCAGATTTATAAAAAAATCTTGTCTGCAACCCACCACACACAATTTCCCAATTCGGCTTGCAACCGTGGGATCTTAATGCTAAAAACCTTCTCTGGAATTTCTGTCGTTCGGATTCG
>JABXWE010007999.1:0-39349 GCA_014611495.1 Limonius californicus
TCATCATCATCATCATCATCATCATCATCATCATCATCATCATCATCATCATCATCATCATCATCATCTGACATGGAGCTGACTCGAGAGTCGATCCTAGATACGCCAGGCCCACCCCATGCCAGTAAGGTGGGTAGGAATTTCCGGGATAGGGCGGGATCGGGTAGGGCATTGCACAACGTTAGCATGCCTGCAATGTATACCGCAAGGCACCGCTGTTGCAACACCGGGTAGTTAGTAAGCTACGCATCAATGGGATTTTGAGTACGCACCCGGGACCGTTATAATATCTATTAGCTTCGACTAGACTACAATACTAGACTGCTTGATCACTTAGCTGATCTCCTCTCGCCCTCGTTTTGCTGGGTTTCTCGTTGGTTACGTGCTGACCTCCGCCTTGTCCCCTTTGATCGGTTCGCCTATCCAGCCGAACCAGCACCCCTGCATCAGCAGCAGTAGGAGGTGGTCGCTGGTTCCGTTGATCGGTGGTACTCCCTCAGGCCTCCCCTGAATAATTCTCGTGCGCTTCTCACTAAATTGTTTTGTCCTAAACCGCGTCCGTGCGCACTCTCGTCTTATACGCACAATCCGTACGACTGGAATGCTTAACGTATAGAAAAGCGATTTAGCTAACTATCACTAGTGGATTAATAATGCTAATGAGCTAGACGACGTACATGAATCCGCCAACGCAAGTCAGTAGGTCTTTTGTCTTCAACAGAATAGTTCCCATCACCCCTACCTTTTCTAGCTATGAAATTTGCATAAATAAATCAATTTGTAGTAGCATAATTTCATGTGGTTCCTACACGGGTAATAACAATGATTTCCATTATGAACAATTAGTTATTTATTTTTTCCACTGATTATTCACACAGTCAACTAAAAACTACACCGAATTAAAGAATAAACTTACTAGCAACAAGATGAATGAATTGGCTAACTGAAACTAGGGTAAATAAATGCATCAACTAAGTTTAAACCGCTAAGCTAGCTGACCTATTCATATTTAAGAATTCTATTTTTAGCCCAACGCTGGCCCTGATCTTCGAGCACAGGAGGCTCTTTGTTCGTATTCAACAACCGTTTCTAGACCCGCGCGGGAACCCGCCCTAAACGGCACCAAATGATCGAAATTGAAAGTACTATTAATTATTTTAGCAAACTAACTGGCTAAAAGTTTGCTCTAATACAAAACTGGAATTTATTTAATTTAATTTGAACACTTATGTTTTAAGACACGTACTAAACTGCACAAAACCGACTACAATCGTGGAGCCAGCCTAAGCACGTCCGCTCGCGTCTGCCCCTCGGCGCGGAGTCGACAACCCTCGTATCTTCATGGACGATGATTTAATAGCAGAGGAGGCTAATATACAAGCAAAAGATCAGACGCATAGCGAACCAACAAAAGTCAAAAGGAGCAGAAACTAAAGTAAGCTACCGAAAAATGATCAAAAATGGATTTGGGACACTACTGCTGATATGCTGGCAAGAAAAGAAGACCGTAGAATTGCACAAACTAGAAAAAAGAAATGAGGACGAATATACGGAGACAACGGCGAGGATTAGGAAGATGAACATCGTAAAGAAAACGGACAATATAAGAAAAATGAAAAGCTATACAAAAATCGGGCAGTGGAACGTAAAAACTCTATATCAGGCGGGAAAGTTGACGCAAGTTATAAAAGAAATGGAAAGATACCATATTGACATATTAGGTGTGAGTGAAACGAGATGGACGGGAAATGGCGAGATGATAACAACAGAAAAATATTGCTTCTTATATACAGGACTAAGAGAAGATATGCATGAATACGGAGTGGGAATAATTCTAAACGCAAAATTTAAAAATATACTAATAGAATGGAAACCGGTCTCCGAAAGAATAACGGTCAGGCTAAATACGCAGAACCGAAAGGTAACAGTACTGCTGTGTTACGCACCAAGAGATGTGTCTAAAACGGAAGAGAAAGAAAACTTTTACAGCCTACTTAATAAAATAATCATGAAAATCAATAAAAACGGTGTGATCATATTGATAGGAGATTTCAATGACCAAGTGAGTGGTGAAAACGAAGACCTCATAGGGAAACATGGAATAGGCAGACGGAGCGAAAATGGTGAATTATTGATTGAACTATGTGGAAACGATGAGCTCCAAATTGGTGCACACAAGAGGTGTCACAAAGTAACTTGGGTATCCCCCGATCAAAGGACAGAAAATCAGATTGACCACATCTGTTTAAGCAGCAAGTCGAGAAACGCTCTCATGGATGTCCGCAATAAAAGAGGCGCTGATGCAAACACAGACCATCACCTGCTGATAGCAAATATACGTTGCAAATTCATAAAGCATAAAGAAAATGGTGTAAATATTACAAACAGAACGTACGACGCAGAAAAGGTTAGAAACCCAGAAACGAGGAACAAATTTATAGAGAGAGTTAGACGGAAAGTAGAAGAGATGGATCGTAACATAACAATAGAAGAAAGATGGGAGAAATGTAAAAGAGGATTTAAAGAAGCAGGTGAGGAAATCCTGGGTATCAAAAGACAAAGTCGTGCAGAACGGATCAGTCATGACAAGTGGAAAAAGATAAGAGAAAGAAGGAAATGTAAAGAGCGTAGGCTCCAAGCAAGCGATGAAGAAGCAAAGGCACAGATGCAAATGGCGTAGAGAAGTATAAAAAGAGATAGGCGGACATACATAGAAGAATTAGCAGAGAAAGCTCAAGCAGCAGCCAACAAAGGAAACAGCAAGAAACTATATAATACAATAAGGAAATTGGTAGGAAAGACAAAAAGAGTAATAAACGAACCTATTAAGAGCAAAGATGAACAAATCCTAAGCACAGTATAACAACAGCTAGACAGATGGAGAGAGCACTTCCAAGAAGTGTCATGTGGAGGGCTAATTCGGGGATGGGGCAGAATGACCTCCCTAGTTTAAACCAATCACTGAAGGGTCCCCAGAGCAGGTAGAAGGGTGGGAGAGGTGTGGTTAGTGCGGGACAACAACGCCATTTTCAGTAGTCACCATGCCGTGGTCGGGAGAGCAACGTGGTTTTGTTGTTGAGACATTTTTAAAAACGGAGAAAGTATGGTAGCGACGCAGAGAGCCTTTCGCAGGCGGTTCGGTTTAGCTCGTCACGACAGGGTTCCTGACCCTAAAACCATTCGGAAATGGATCAGTAATGTAAGGAAGACGGGATCTGCACTTCGTAAAAAACCAGTTGGGCGACCCAAAAGTGTGAGAACAACCGAAAACAGCGCGGCAGTTAGAGCGTCTATTGAACACTCTCCGAAGCGCTTTGCGCGGAAACATGCCGCTGCCCTTGGGTTTTTGCACAGAACAGTACGGCGAAATTTACACACACACCTTAAGTTACACCCCTGATGATGATGATTGCCCAGGAATTGAGCCCACAAGACTACGTGAGACGTACAGATGCTTGCAATGCAATCCTAACAGCTGTACCCCCCGGCGCTATTGTATGGACTAGCGACGAAGCGCATTTCCACCTTTCTGGCACAGTAAACAAACAAAACTTCCGTTACCGGGCAACTGAAAACCCTAGGGAAATTCACCAAAGGCTACTTCACAGCCCTAAAGTGACAGTTTGGTGCGCTGTGTCCTCTATAGGCATTATTGGGCCTTATGTTTTTGAAGAGAAAGACTCAACTGTGACAGTAAATTCAGCTCGCTATTGCGAGATGTTAAAGAATTTTTTACGGCCCAAAATGGAAGAATATGACGGGGAACATGATGCAGAAGCCTTCTGGTTTCAGCAAGATGGAGCCACGGCCCATACTGTCCGTCGTTCACGCGAACTTCTGCAGGAGCTGTTTCCCGGCCGCCTGATCTCGTTGCGAGATGTTCCATGGCCCCTAAATCCCCGGATTTGCTCCCTGCGTTTTTTTTTCTGTGGGGATACCTCAAAGGTGAGGTTTACAAAGCTCGACCTCGAACCCTGGAAGCTTTGAAGGATGCAATTGAGGACGCAATCGCCGGAATCCCTCAAGATATGCTGGCGAGAGTGGCCGAAAACTTCGTGGAACGCCCCAACATGTGTTTCGCCCGACAAGGCCGCCACTTGGACGACATAATTTTCAAAACACAATGAAAATAAAATGGCGTGGTATGTACTTTTAGAAAATAAAAGCCTTTTTTTTGTATCTTTTACCATTTACTCACAATTCACCTGACAAATCAGGGAGGTCATTCTGCCCCACCCTGTAGTAAAGCTTGGGTAACAAGGCAGTTCTTTACTGATTGAAGAAGTCTTCCACAGCTATCAGTACTTCTGCGTCAAACTCAAAATGCCGACATTTAATGCCTTTTTCAGTGGTCCATAAATATTGAAATATCGCAAGGCAATAGATCCGGTCTATAGGGTGGATGCTCTAAAACCCTCCATTTCTTTCGTTGGAGATTTTCTTTTACCACATTAGTATCATGAGGCCTAGCATCGTCTTACAGAAAAATGATCCCTGCGTAAATTTTCCTGGCCGGTTCCCTCTTATTGCTCAATGAACCTTGTTCAAAGTTTCATTGTACAGATTTGCACTGACATTTACTCCAGGTTCCTTAAACTCTATCAACAAAAGTCCCTCGTGGTCGAAAAAATTTTTATACCAACACAATGTTTCCACTACATTGACGATAACTTCCTGGATGGTTCGTAGTAATGGCGCCAAGTTTCGTCACCAGCAAGTATTGGCAGAAGAAAGTCATCACCATTTTGCCTATAGTCTGTGAGGTGTTGCAGAGATAAGTCCATTCACAAGCATTTTTGCAATCCATTGCAAGCAAACTTTGCAGTAACCCAGATTACAAACAATACTATGGGCAGATCCTGCACTCGCACCAACAATTTCCGAAATTTCTCTAATTGAAATTCGACGTTTTGCTCTAATAAGGCCAAACGTGCCATCTGTTTTATGTTAATGCAGTACACCGTGCACCTGGTCGCGGCTCAACCATTCTTAAATTTTCGGCACCATTCCTTCACAGTTGGTTACGCAATACATGCATTTCCATACACTGCTTGCATTCGTGCATGAGTCTGCAATGGCTGTACACCTTCAGCGCATAAAAATTGTAGGGCCGCACGCTAATCAAACTTGGACGGATTTTCAACAACAAACGATTGCAAAATCGGAAATTTTAAAGTCAGAATCAATTTCAAATGCCAGAAACTTATTAATGTGTTGCATTTAAATTGTTGCATTTGTTTTCAAAGCTGAGTTGATCAAAGATGGGTTTCAGTTGGACAAGCATCGTATATACAAACTTGAAAAAGCCTTACACAAAATCTGTAACGATTTCCGCGCCTAACAGAAGGCAACCCTTAATACATATTTAGTTATTCACATGCTTATACGACTTGTTAATATTTCGAAGTTCGCTTCGGTCAAAGCGGCGCAGTAGGTATTTGAGTTTCAAAAATTGGGGGGAAGGAAATTCTAAAAGACGGTTTCCGTAAATAACACAGTTGAGTATTATAGTCTTACCGGATGTAAATTCGTGAATAGTGATCTATTCTTAGTGGATCGTTTGACGATTTGGAATTCATTTTCCGATTTAGAGTCGGTACACGCAGCAGCTCATTTTCCTATAGTTGGAGGAGAGCAAAAGCTCCAGGAATTAACTTTCCGATCTAGAGATTTTTCCGGTCAAGAAGATAATCTTTTGTATGCCAGTTTCCATCAACTGGCAAAATTCGCTCGGTGGAATTCCCGTGAATAAAGTCAACTAAATACGCATATATAGACGAGTACTTTGGGAAACTTTTACAAGGCGACCAGATGCGCTTGGCCTCAGTGATAAGAATTTATGGAACCTGGCCGCAAAGATAGTCGTTTCCACTGCAACAAGGGAAGTGATTTTAATATTATTTCGCTGTAAACTGTTACTACGTGTCCGTTATCTATAACTGCATTTTCTACGAGTCAGAATAATTTAATTGATTGATTGTGTTAAGGGACTGTAATCTTGGGGGAATAATTGAGGGAATTTCTAGACGGTAATTAATATTATATTATCAAATTTAGTGGGAGAACAATTTTACGTACATTATATATAGGGTGGCCCAAAAGGTGGATTACATTGCGTTTACAAAGTTTTGATTGCAGTAAGGTTTTTCTTGTCGGTTTACGATTACGCATTTCCACGAACTGCGGAGGCCTCCTTTTTTCGTATTATGCGCTAAAATTCTGTTAATATAAGTTTATTCTGGGGAGCGCAATAATTGTCCTGACTTTGTTGGAGTCTCGCCCCGTTAATTTGTTTATGTTATTACCTGAACGTAAGATTGGGACTGCTATTTGCAATCTTATTTATTTTTTCAGAATTATAACTTGGGGATTTGTGTCTTATTTTAATTAAATGAGATTTTGGTTGCAACTTGTCTTTTATTTTACGACGAAATATCTAGAACTAAGTCTACCTAAAGCACAGATAGGAGATATAAAGGTAGGTAATTATCTATCTTGGGGCCCGACTTCCCATTTACCATCTCGGACGAAGTTAGTAAATTATAAGTCGGTGGCGCCTATAAATTAATTGTTGGAACCTACTCCTTCTTCGATTGGTTTTCCGGGATTCTAACTTTTGTCAACTTGGTAATTTTCTACCTAAGCAGTGGCGTAGTTGCGAAGTGTTTTTTTTTTTTGTAATTCAGCTAATTTTTTATGTACCTAGTAAAGATTAAAGGCGTGACAAAGCACTTTTCCAAAGATGTATTGAAGTGATATCAGACACGGAGCTAACCTTCAGGGCCTTTTGGAAGAACCATTCGAATAGCCTTCATTGCTTGAGGATATCAAACAAAGGCTGGATAGAAGTTGCTTTCAGGACAGTCAAGAAATTTGGCCTGACTGTGTGCCAGTAACAGGCTTTGCGGACTTGAGACAGAGCACGAACAAGAGGCTACAATGGTGGATGATATTTTAACCTTGGGGAAGCCCATGGGTTTGAAGATGGATAATGAGGTTGTGAAGGAGTTCGTGAAAGACCACAAGAATCAGTTGGCCACTGAAGAATTGAAAAACCTATACTGGGAGCAGCAGAATGAAGTAACAGAAATTTTCTTCAGAGGAAGAGAAAGCAAGCATTTCCACTACAGATATTAAAGAACTTTGTTACCATTGGGAGAAAGTACAGAGCCTAATGGCAAAATGGCATCTTGATATTGCAGTAGTCAACGGAAGCATTATTCAATGATAATAATGTTGACCATTTTAGAAAAATTTTAAAAATTCTTCAAAAGCAGACATGGGCATGTTTTTAAGTACAGAATAAATATTTTTTTTTATTTTATGTACATTTATTGGTTTTATACTTTATGTATGATTTTATGCATTAAGTAAATTAAAAACTTAAAACCAAAGTTTTTAATTATTTTTAATATGTTTATATTGACGTCTACTTACTTACACACATACCAATTTTGCAAATTAATTTAACTAGACCTTCTAAAAAATTTACTTACTCAATTATTGTGTTAATAGCCTCCGTATCATTACACTTAACGAAGCGAGTCACAGCTTCAGTTAGTCCTGTAGCAGTTAATATCGACATAGCTTCCTTAAATTCATCTCTTTCAAAGAATTTAAGGACAACATCTTCTACACTTGTTGCCCATTCACCTACCTAAAACAAACAAAAAACACAGTTTTAAGGAAGGAAATGCACAATATCTGATGACAAACAATTTTTTTTAAATTTGTATGGTAGAGAGTATAATGGGCACGAAACTTGCTAGCTAGTTTTCATAATACAGGGTGTCTAGAGAGCAAGGGGATACGGCTTAACTACAGCTTCCAGCGGTTACATGGACCTATTAAGCCAAACATAGCTTAGTGCAAAATCAGCCAACAGCTCCCTCTACAATACACACAGTCCAGTCAATAGGGAGTAAAAAAGGCCTTTTGTCTACAAAAGGTGGGGTAGTAATAATTTTGATATATGTTATTTAGTTCCGGGCCCCGATGAAAAATCTAAGTTTTCGACTTGGGGGGGGGGGGTGCATTCTCGCATGATTCACCCTTGCAGAATCCGCATACAACAGAGCACCACTTCAACCCACCTTTCCTGCAGTCACATGCTCCACCGCATCCAGATAAGCATTTTTTCGGTATCACGTATTTTGAAAAAAGAAAAGTACCATCCGTATAAAGTTAGTTTGGTGCACGAGTTAAAAGAGGATGACTTTGATCGGCGAATCGAATTATGTGAGATGGAGATATGTATCTGACCTTCCTTCGAGATGATCGGATACCTGCTCTTGCCGTGTTGTTTCCAAACCATGAGGATCCTGACCTTCCACATCCAACAATTTGGTATCAGCAAGACGGACCTCCACCACATTATACAGTGGCTGTACGGAATTATCTAAATGACGTCTTTCCTCAGCAATGGATTGGAAGACGAGGTGCGATCGAATGGCCTGCAAGATCCCCGTATCTCGCGCCTTTAGATTTTTTCTTGTGGGGCTATGTGAAAAGCAAAGTATACCAAAATAAACCTCTACATTTAGACGACTTAAAAAATCGAATACGTATGGTTACTACATCAATTCAGGCGAGCGTGATCGAAAATGTTGCAGAAGAATTTTGGAATCGGCTGGCCCATTGTCAGGAAGTTTAACGGACAGCAATTTGAACATTTATTGTAATTATTTTATTTTTTTATTTTAGTTTAGTAAAATAATTTAATTTGTAACTAATAAAGTGGCTTTTCTATAATCTTTAATTTTTATTCTACGTTTTTCTTTTCCTTTCATTTTAACAAATTTATTCCATGGTTTTGAAACTTTCTCAAATATCTCGAAGACTTTCCTCTTCAACATGCCACTTTTTTTTACAGTGCCATACGCAGAAAAATATCCTCTACGCGAATCCGTCACAAAACATAGGAGTTGCTATTTAAAAAAAGATGATGACGTCATCAATCAAAAACAAATGACGTTCAGAAATTGGATTTGCTATAAAAATGTGTGCTTTTATCAAATAAAATTGACGTGTCCGAGGATATTTGCAAAAAACTATTCTTTTCGAGTAAGATGAATTTATTCCATAC
This sequence comes from Limonius californicus, assembly GCA_014611495.1. Classification (NCBI taxonomy): domain Eukaryota; kingdom Metazoa; phylum Arthropoda; class Insecta; order Coleoptera; family Elateridae; genus Limonius; species Limonius californicus. The sequence continues at coordinate 9,086 of JABXWE010007999.1, forward strand.
TTTTCATACGCACTGTATACAATTGTAAAACTGATAATATTAATAATATTATCATCACAATAACATTATATAGCGAAATCTACTTCAGATTGAAGTTATTTTTCTTGTTACGTATAAATTTGTTTACTGCCACTGTGGCATGAATTTATACAAAGTATTATTAATATTAGTGTATGGATTTTTCAAGTTTTGTTCCACGGGTTTTGTAACAGCTGTTTTCAACAACGTCTGCGACTCCATCGAAGAATATTGTAACGTTCATCTGGACACATCCGGGCAACATGTCGATACGAGGACTTCACGCATCACTCGAGACGATCAAGACTTGAACAAAATGTTAAACTGGCTTTTTCAGCATCCGCCCTTCCCGGAAATTGATTCACTTGTTTCCATAAGTACTGGAGTTGTAGGAAATGAAAAAATAAACTGTCATTTGTCTAGAGAAAAAGGTATCGAGTGTATGTCGAATATGGTTACCGCATATGTAAATTACGAGTCCATCAAATTCAAACGCAAGGACAAGGTAATCCCATTGGCAGCAGTCAACAGCAGCATAAAAATGGGCGCAGAAACAATTACCATCAACCCACTAATGCTGTTCCAGAGAATGTGTATCGCGAAGAAATCCGATAACGAGATGAAGGATTACTTTAGATTCGAGCTTGCTCCATTTCCTTTGTCGCTTGTTTCGGAAGATGGAATGCGCAAAGGCACGAAATCTTCGTTGTATGCTGTTTTCACACCACTGTCAGAAGGCGTAGAACTTGGAGATAACAAAATCAATGTTGTGGATGGGGGGTATCTTTTACATAAAGTTTTATGGCATCGTAATGATTCTTTCGGGTCAATTTGTGAGAAGTACGTTCAATATGTACGAAATCGCTACGATTCAAATGCAGTCGTTGATTTCGGTGGATATCCATCTGATGGTGACAAGAAAAATACGAAGAACGCAGAAAGACTTCGCCGAACGAAGAAGCAGATGTCTGCGGAAGTTTTTTTCGATGAGACAATAACGGTTCAAGTTTCTCAAGAACGATTTTTGGCCAATGAAAAAAAAATGAAGCCCGTCTGATTTCCATGCTGACAAAAAAATTCGAACATGCTGCTTTTACTGTTAAGCAGGCTGAAGAAAAATGCTGATGTCTTCATTGTCAACACAGCGATTTCCTTCTGCTCATCATTTGACGACGCTGTTTTTATCGTTGGCGAAGGCGTCAATCTTTCAGTTCTGCTGACAGCATTAGGATCATCCAAAACCAACATCTACCTTCGCAATCCGGGGAGAGGCAAAACTGCTGAAAAAGTGTATTCCGCGAATAGTTTGAAAGTGAAAGAAGCAGCCAAAAACATCCTGTTTTTACATGCGGTTAGCGGCTGTGACACGACATCATCCCTCTTCAACCAAGGAAAAACAAATTTTTTTCGCTTGTCCAAAAAAACAAAGGACTCAATGCTGTCATTGGCATCTTCAAAGATCAGAATGTCAAACCAGAAGACATCGCAGACGTTGGAGCACGCTTTCTCGTTGCTTTGTATGGTGGCAACATGGAAGAAGAAACCTTGGAAGAACTCCGCTACCAACGATTCTCAACATCGACAATAAAAATCAAATTCAATCTAGCTTCTTTACCACCAACGACGGACGCTGCACGGTATCATGCGTTTAGGACCTACTACCAAGTACAAAAATGGCGCGGAGTCCAAAAAAATCCATCCGGCTGGGGCTGGAAACTCGGTACCAATGGGCTCAGTCCAATACCAATGTCAGAGAAGCCTGCCCTAGATACCTTATTAAACGTCGTTTCACGTAATTGCAAAAAGGGATGCGGTGGAGCATGTGGCTGCAGGAAAGGTGGATTGAAGTGCCCTGTTGTATGCGGATTCTGCAATCATGCGAGAATGCACCAGAGGTCATCATCGAGAGCGACGACGAAGATGAGGCAATGACGTGGATGGAAGCCCAGATTCTTAGTGCGAGAAATGGGTTAGAGGATTACACTAACGACGACAATTCTGAAGACATCAACATACACTGACCCGGACCATAAAAAAAAAAGAAATAATATAAACATACTCGATGACATAAATTACGGAATACGAACCGTACTCACTCAATTGCAAAAAAAGAGCATCTGTGGATTAGGCTTACTGGGGATACCACAATTTAAAAAAACGCGCCGTTTACTCTACCTCGTGGTGGTGTGGAAATGAGTTGACTTTGAATTCACAAAATTATCATAATTATGTAAAGAATACCTCCAAATGATTTCCTAAAATGAGAAAAACGAGGAGTTGAACGATTTTTTGGAAGAATGTTCACGTTTCCGCCGCTGTAACTGGTTACACATCAGACTTACAAAAAAAGTGTTCATACGAAAAATGTAGGGAATTTAGTCTTATTCAAATTTGTATAAAACATTTTTGTCGTAGGATCAACCTTTGAGGAATTATTTAAAAAAAAACAATTTTTTGTACCTTTAATCCAAGATGGCGGACCGCGCCGACCCTCCCCAAGGTCGAAAACTTGTATTTTTCGTCGGGGCTCGGAACTAAATAACATATGTCAAAATTATTACTACCCCACCTTTTGTAGGCAAAAAACCCCTATTGACTGGACTACCAATTGTAGTGATCAAAAAGCCAGAATTCCAAGAAAAAATGAACATATTACTATCGAGCAGAAATATCTTGTAAAAGGACACACTCAAATGGAATGTGATAGTGTACACGTCTGTATAGAGAGAAAAATCAAGAATAAAGTGATTTATTTACCTACCGATTACTCGAGACTAACTAAAGAAGCAAGAAAACTGAATCCATAATAAACAATTACCTTGGACCATTCATTCTTTAAAGATTACCGCAAGAATATGTTTTACCATTCAGTGAGACCTGGAAGACAATTAGGTGATCCAACTGTAAATGACGTTCGAGCACATAAATACCTCCCTGAAGGTACAATTCAGTACAAATTATCTTTCGACAACGATTTTCTGAATCTTCCTATAATACCAAAAACTATTAACCAAACAAATTTTGCAAAACTTCACAATAATCGTTTATCTATTAAGGCAACAAAATTCCGACACCTACAACAATTAAAATCGACAATTCCAAGTGATTGCTAGTATTTTTACGATAACTTGCCACATACAGAGTAGAATATTTTATTTGAAAGGTTTTTTGACTATTACTTAGAATTACTTCTTTAAGTTTTCTTTAACTTTAATGATAGGAGCGTTTTTTTTTTAATAATAAGTTTCTTCAATATGTTGTATCTCACTGAAAATTATACGAAAATAAATCGTATATCTGAGATTAACTGACTTTTTTATTTCTTGACAAAAAAATCATTTATAATAATATCCTGTGTAAGAACTATCAAGAAAAAAGTTTATGTAAAGTTTCCAAATTGCAACGTTAGGTAATGAAAGTGTTTTTTATGTCCCCTGTAAAGTTGATATTTTTTACTTACGACATATTGATTTGACCGTCGATTTGGTCTCTTAATATGCAAAAGCGTATGATGATTATTTTTACATATGTTACATATGTGCTTGGATTTACACTGTGGGGATAAGTGTCCCTTTTTAAAACACTTGAACCAAATGAATATAATTTTTTGTTAATTTTATTTAATCATACTTTTATAAAAAATGTTAACAAAATAAAATATTTTTTGTCTTAAATGGCCCACAAAAATAATAAAATCCTTAAGCAAGAATTGCGCAACATCAACATATGTACAAGAAAATTGGCTGAAATTTTGAGTAATATAGTTCTACTTTATGTATGTCACTAGAAATACAATTTCCAATAGAACTTCCCTTTTATAGCTTTAAAATAAATGCACTATTCTTTGTTTTCACAACCACTGATGCAAATTAAATATCTTTGCATATCTATGGACCATTGAAATGGGAAAAATAGACTTTGCAATTGCATCAAATTGTGGTATGTAAGTTTGAGACATGTAAAAAATAATTTCGTAGAAGTGAAGTCAAAAACGATCTACAAATTAGTGTTTAGAGGTTAAATTTACATAAAAAAAAATATCATGTTTGAAGAAAATATTAATTTCAGTTTTTCAGTTCAATTAAATGGAAAAACAAATGCATGAATCTTTTTCCTATATAAGTAAAACAAGTCATTTTATTCCTGAAAAAGAAACTTCTGTCCGGTTTTGTTTCTATGCTATGAGGTCATCATTAATTTTTTTGTAATGGCAAGTCGGCTTTTCCCCCAGTATTTTGATAGACCTCCTTATCAATTAAATAGTGGTATAAAAAAATTAGTACCCCACATAAAAATTTCTTTGAGAAAAAACACATGAAATTAAAAAAAAAAGATTCTATTTTAGATTTATATTTTCTGCATTTTGAGTTAGTTCCAACTCTAGCAATTCTTTTTCCAAACAATGAAAGTCCTAATATGCCCCATCCCAAGAATTTTGGGCTACGAATCCCCCAGTTTCTTGACGATATGTTGCCTGATTGACGATTAGTGCGATGAAGACCATTAGAGTGGCCTGCGCGAGCACCTGACTTAACGCCGCTGGATTTCTTTCTATAGGGTCATGTGAAATTGCGATTTTACATTAGTAGGTCAAACAATTTAGACGACTTAAAGCGTTGGATTCGTTTAGAAATGGAAAATATCAGCCCGGAAATTATTGCGCATGTTATACAAAGTGCTTATACACGTACTGGTCAAGATCCACTGGTTAATGGTGGACAATTTCCGTTAGGAAATTTTTTTCATAATGTTCTTTATTGTCATTAAAAATTAATTATGAATTTACTTGAACTTTATGTATATTTCTCTCAAAAAAATTTTTTTATATTACCGTTAACTGGTGAGGAGGTTTATTAAAATAAGGGGGAAAATAGGGCTGCCATATAAAAAAAGAATTACGTCATAGCGCAGAAGCAAAACTCAGTAGCTACAAAATTAATTTAGGAAGTGACTTTAAAAAACAAAATTGATGTGTTTCAAGGTTTTCCCAAAAAACATTAAATATAAAAATTATGAATTTTGTACAGAACTTTATCATCACGCTGTATAATATTATTACTGTTTTTAATAGATTTATTTGCCATTATTTAAAGCAATTATTTGGTTATGAAACAAATCAAATACATCAATAAATTTAACTTACGTTCACAAATTGTTCATATTCATCTTCATCAAGATTGAGGGTACTTTTCTTTTTTTTCTCCTTCGCCAACAAGCTATTTAATTTAATAATGTCATCGGGATTAGCAACGCGAGAAGTAAACTGCATTCCTATACGCACTGCATTGAACTGCTGTTGTTCATCGTAATAGAAGACTTTCAGTCTTATGAGAGGCAACATTGGAGGATTTTGCGAACCTGGAATTGTAGGTCAGTGTAAAGTGTCATCATTCATTTTAAGAATTTATAACTGTGTACCTTGATGTCGAGAGGCAGCCGTTTCTATCATTTGGTCAATTTTTTTCTTCACTTGCATTACAGCTTGATCAGCAGGTTTTTCTAAGCAGTAATTATCAGAACTAGGATTTTCCAGCACAAGCTCATCAAGTAGAAATGGCCTCACTGTCTTGAGCGGTAAGGGTACAATTTTGAAATCTTCTTGGTGCACTTGCAGTAGGCTATTTTCTTTGGAAAACTCTCACCAACAGCGAGGGAGGTTGCAACTGAACTGCCTGTGATGGGTAATGAACATTTTTAGTTAGAAAATGGGCCATGAGCAAATAAAAATCAGCATTGACTGTCTTATTTAGTAAAATCGCATAATTGTTTTTAAATTAGTAAAGCAATATTTTGGTTAATGTTATTTTCAGAATACTGTATGTACTGCAATGTACTATTTCATACTATTTGAAAAAATTCAATTTTAGATTTATCTTAAATGTTATAATTTGTATTTAAATAAAAGCACATTGTAACGAAGTTCCCCGACAGAAGGCGTTTTTGAAATTTATTTAGAAACTTTCCGCGTTGTTGTTTCATCGGAAAGGCGCTAGGAGTCGCACTCCGACGAAGGCCCCACTCTCTACTGCCTCAAAACGACGCCGACCCGAGCGAGGACAGCTGGACCAGCCATATAAAAGCAATTACCTAGGAAAAATCATTAACTTCTGAGTCAAAGCGTGGAGAAGGAAGTCCAGCTCCAGAACCAGTCCAGTAACCGAGAACATTAACCGAATCCTTTAAATAAACCGAGTCCACCGAATACCTGAAAATCCTAGGAATCCAGTCAACACTGATTTAACCTGGGTAAGCCCGAGTTCTTGAAAGTGTGCCCTGCCTTTACTTTCCGTTCAACACTGATTTAACCTGGGGAAACCCGCGTTTTGATGTGTTATCCTGTAATTAATTTTATCTCCAGCATTTAAAACGTATTTACGTATTTTCACCTGACCTGGAAAATACCGCATTGAAAGAAGTTTAAAGAATTTACTACGGATATCGCGGTACCATCTCGTTAGCCTGGGGCAACCCGTGTTTTCGTTTGGAACTCGCTTTAAGAATCCTTTAAACAAATCCAAAGTCCTGTTAAAATCGCTAAACCGAAACACAATAAACACAACAGTCGAATCCGCATAGCCGTTCACTGCACCATCACTAACATTCGTCGTACTCTTAATTCCAGTTCTAGGTAACCGGAACGAATCTCATTTACTAGTAGGTAACCGATAACACGAATACCAGGAAGCTGTTAAAATCCAGTTGCTGCAAGTAATCCCGTTTAACTGTCACTGCAATAATAAATGTTATTTGATTGTTTAGCCAGCGGTGAATTTTACTAATCGAGCCGAGCGTGGCGCCCAGCTGTCATCCCGAGATACCTGCATCGCTCCGGTCTCCGCTCGACCCGCACCCAAATTGTCTACATTCCAGAACCCAACTAAGGCCGATTTCATTTTACATTAGAACACCGTTTTGATTTATTATTGTTGTAATTTGTTCAGAATCCAGTATTTTACTTTCCGTTATTTTTGTATATATTTAAATCCAGTATTTTAATTTGAGTTAGACTTGTAAATAAATAGGAATAAAACTGTTGAGCCGATAAATAATTTTATTCCCAGTGAGCCCTGGCTTTGAGTTTACCCGGCACCAGGCCCGGGACATTACAACATTGCTATTTTTATTTTTCACACTTCCGTAGTTTATGAGCAATGCCATTTGACTTCTTTTCTGATTTTCTGGGTCTAAAACGTTTTACATTTTGAAATCAAAATTTATAGAAAAGGAGTAAAACTATCAATTAAAAAACCTTACAATATAGTTTCACTGTTTATGATACAAAGAAAGTACCTATGCGGTTAGTTATAATAGAATTATTTTTATAGTATTAACATCAATACATAAGTATTATCTGGATTTTGTTGAATTGTAGGTGTACGGTAGCAACTAAAAGATGGCAAGAGAAACCATGTGGTATTTTTATATACCAGGTGTGTAAATATGAAACCGGAATTTGCCCATAGATGGCGCTAGCTGTCAATGTAGTTACCGTCAAACCGCGTCATTGGCGCCATTTTCTTGTTTTGACATCTGACAAAGATTTTCAACTCACAACAATACAAGTTTCATACAACCGCATAGTTTTTAATACCGTTGAACATGTCCAATTTTGTGCCTAGAAACTACGATTTGCGAACAGCATTGATTTTCTGTTACCATTTGAAGAAAACTGCTGCAGAATCGCATCGAATGCTTGTAGAAGTTTACCGTGAGTATGCTCTTGGTAAATTACAGTGCTTTGTGCAGTTTAAAAAATTCAAAAGTGGCTATTTTGACGTGAAAAACGAAGAACGTGGGAGACCACAGAAAAAGTTTGAAGACAGCGAACGCAACAACAACTCGCGGATCAATTAAATGTGACACGAGAAGCCATCTCCACACGTTTGAAAGCCATGGGAAAGATCCAGAACATGGGAAAATGGGTTCCACATGAACTGAATGAAAGACAGCAGGAAAACCGAAAAACCACTTGCAAAATGCTGCTCGCCAGGTACAAAAGAAAGTCATTTCTCCATCAAATTGTGACTGGCGATGAAAAGTGGATATATTTCGAGAATCTTAAGCATAAAATATCATGGGTAACTCCAGGCGAACCATCGACATCAACTGCAAGGCCAAATCGCTATGGACGGAAGACGATGTGTTTGGTGGGATTTATTATGAGCTGCTAAAACCTGGCGAAACCGTTAATACTGAACGCTACCGACAACAAAGTGATTTTGTTTCATGATAATGCACCATCCCACGCAGCAACAAATGACCGATTTAAATCAAACTTTGCGTGAGAAACGACCAGAATATCAAAAAAGGCGACAACAAAGTGATTTTGTTTCATGATAATGTACCATCCCACACAGCAAAACTGGTCAAGGAAACGATTGAGGCGTTTAGTTGGGAAATACTTTCGCATGTGGCTTACTCACCAGACTTGGCTCCGTCCGATTACTACTTATTTGCATCGATGGGATACGCACTTGCTGAGCAGCGCTTCACTTCTTACGAAAATGGTTGGATGATTGGTTTTTACACACCTATTATCTGGTAACCTAAAGAGGTCGGAGAAGAAGGAAAAAAGGAAAAGTGAAGTCCTAAATGTGCAGGAACTAGTAAACGAAGAAAAGAAAACCCAGTACCAGCAAAGGATAAGAGAAGAATGTGCACAAAGGACAGAATAAGAAGCGATAGAGGAAAAATGGAAAAGCGTAGAAGAGACAATAAAAAAAGTAACAAACAGCACAATAAACATAAAGAAAACAAAAATAAAAATAAATGGTTTAGTGAAGAATTTAAACAAGAAATGCAGAAGAAAAGGAAAGCAAGAGAAAAGATGCTGCAAACCGGTTTAAAAGACGACAATGAAAAAACAAATCAGAAAAACAGGAAACACCGTAAGAAAGTCGACAAGAGAATATAAAGAGGCAGAACTCAAGAATACAGAAGAAAGATACAAAAGGAAAGGTAAAGAAACTTTTATCAGGGAATAAAAAATACACGAGGAGCCCAAAAAGCAGCGGCTATATTCTACAAAGACAAAGATGGAAAGCTGATTAGAGAAGAACAAAAAATTGTAGATTAATGGCGAGAACATTTCCAGGAAATATTAAATGTATCAACGCAACTGGCAAGAATAAAAAATTATGTTGTACAGCAGAAAATGCCTTTTGATGCATAGAAGATGCGTACTACGTTTCACAAAAATATCTAGGGTCATACCAAGGTTATCATAAAAAAAAGATTTTTTTCTTAAAACTTTAACACCCTATAGTTCAAAAGCTAAGACCTTTAGGACATATGTTCATAGGAAGTTTTTTTCACAAAATGGACCCAAGAATAACCTCCTTAATATTAGCATTAGCATTCAGAAACACCCTGTATATATAACAGCAGCAGGAAATGAACAAAAGGAAATAGAAGCCAGAATAGTAAAAGAAGATAAAGCAATGTTGGGGCTAAGTGAGCTGTTGAAAGGAAAAAAATGTGTCGAGGAGAGCAAAACTAGATCTATAGTGACGTACGGCAGCGAAATGTGGGTGTTGAATGAAGCAGAAAAAGAGAAAATGGAGGTGTGGGAAAGGAAGTGTTTATGAAAGATATACAGAGAAAAAAGGGCTGCGGAAGGATGGGAACAAAGAGGGAATAAGGAAGTACAACAGATGTTTGGGGAAGCCACAATCAGCCACTTCATTAGAGCCTAAAGGTTGAGATAGTTAGGGTATATAGAAAGGCTGCCAAAAGAAAAGGTGACAAAAATGGTATTATCACTGCATCTAATGGAAGCCCGAAGACAGGGAAGACCTAGGAAAAGATGGCTACAACAAGTGCTAAAGTATTTGCGACAGAAAGGAGTACAGAATTGGAGGAAGAAAGCGGGAAACTGCGAAAAATGGAAGGAGATTATTAAGCGATGGGCCTAAAGGCCTGTCAAAGCTAAATTATATATATTCGTTGCATTTGCCCCAGTACCGTCAATTAATAAATTTTTGAGACAGTTGTCAGCACGGATCGAACGGCAGGAGAGTCTGGTCTGAACGTTGTAGAAGGCAGTTGAACGGTGTTTGCAGAAAAATTTGGGTGTTCTGGTGAAATTATGGTCTACCTCCTTGTCGTCGATTGTGTCTATATGTGTGCACCAGAATCAACAATACAGCTGGCAATGCCGTGTGGTTTCCTTTTTCGTCGTTACGGATAAAATTGGCCCATTTATTCTTTTTTCTTTAAACATTCCTGTGAAGAGCTTCCCTTACAACATCCGCTCTGTGTCACTGATTGTCGCGGTTGAAGTTTTAAACATCCAGTCTTGTTAGTTGGTACAAAGCTCGTATAAAATATGCAACACCTAGTTCTATCGATAATACCGCTGTTATGCAGGGCGCAAACTTGGTGGCATTTGCCTATAAAGTGTCTTGGCGATATCATTCGTACGCCATACGCAACTTGCGTGGAACCAGTGACGTCAGCCTAGCTGTCTCCTTTCTTCGTTATTATCCTTGGGGAGCGCCGACCGTGCCTTTGAACCTCGTTTGACCTCGACGCTGATAAGGTATCAACAGTGACCTATTATTTGTTGTTTACTAAGTGTTCAATTTTTGAAACTTATAATTGGTTGTACTATCGGTAAATAAAGCAATCTTCTGTTGCCATTTGTTTATTGGACCCAATATTTAGTTTGTATTGTGTTAGGAGAAAAAGAGGAGATGGCGAGAAGATGTACAAGAAGCTATGGATTCGAGAGGTCTACAGAAGGGAGACTGGGTCGATAGACAGAGATGGAAATTGGGAAGCGAGAGAAGTCGACAGCCATAAATAAACTCGCACATATATATATATTGTATTGTGTTAGAGATCAGTTGAGACTGGCTATACTTTTGTTATTGCTTTTACTGTAAATATCGCAACCACTAGCGGTTGAGGCAACAGGTTCAGACATCTCGAGGTCTTTGTTTTTATTGTTCCTGACTTGGAAAGTATGTTTTTTTTTGATTGATGATTGTTTTGTTTAACTTCCTTCTTTGTGTGTATATTTAACAGTTTTGAGGCAAGGAGGAAGCACAACAAGGTAGGTTTGACTCCCGTGAGCTGTCAATCCAATCTACTTAAAGCTGGATTGGAAAGGGTGGCGCCCACTGATTTTGATGTACCCCATATACAGCTTTAAAGACTTTCCTCCTATAATAGTGATCCGCGAATCCCCGCCGACTCCCTGAGCTAGCTAACGAGCCCGTTCTAATTGTTCGTTTATTGTCTATTAACGTAAAAGAGCGTTTTGCGTGTAACAAAATAACACATTACATAAAGTTTATCATCCCAACATCAACACCATTGTAAATGAGAGACAATTCAAATTTGAAATATCAAGTTCATACACAAAAATTATGAAGAATCCACTCATAAAGAATAAATCTTACCAGGTTGGCAAATGTAAACGTCATTTTCCAATCGTTCTGGTTCAATCCTACAATCATGTTCATGTCCCCATATTACTAGGTCTAGAAAATTCGGCAGAGCACTGTCAGGAATGAAGTTTTTAACACCTCGAGCTGCACGATTCTGATGCAGGACCAACATATTAAACCAATCATCACCATCAGGTTTCTTCATAAGCACCTAAATATTAATTATACCATGAATTAATGTTACCTTTTACACATCATGGTAGAATTATAAAAGTTAATCGTCAAATATAAAGCTGTTTGGCATTTCACCATATTCCAGGGTGTTTAAATGAATGTAAGATTCATTAAATAATGAAGAACTCACTTTTTTTTCTCTAAATAGTCTTCCTAAGCGTTCATCTTTGATGTGTGATAACCCGTAGAGTGCTAATTTAGATTTTCCCTTTTGCAAAAGAATTGGCCTGATTTCCACTTTTGATAAGTCATTGCAACGACCAAAATAGTTTATTAAACCAGTCGAAGATAAAATGTCCAATGCCGATATTTGCTTGTGACCTACAAAGTAAATTTTCATATATAATATACGTTCAACCCGTCTGTATGTTATACAGTAAGGCACTAAGGGACAAATTAGAGTTAATTTTTGACTTATAAAGTTATAGATTTTAAAAGGATTAAACAATAAGTAAATTTATTTTAATGAAACCATAGGAAGTTAAAATTATAGCACCATAATAGAATTACAATAAATTTTCATAAGCATTTTCTTATTAAAAACAATTTGGAATTCTATTGTGCATCTACTCGAAGAGTTCTACCATCTAATTCGTTAGTGTAATGATAATTTCTTGATATTTTTTAAAATTTCAGTAATGGTTTTGTACTTACCGGCAGGATCGTCATGATTCCCATGAATGGAAAACACTGGCATTCCAATATTCAAATTGGGATCTTCGTAATTGACAATGGGCACTTTTTGGAACTGAAAGTTACATGACTGGTCCGACAAAAATTCGATCTCTACTGGTTTGTCATTAAGACAGTACCTAAAAGTAAAAATAATTGAACAATCTCCTTTACAAAGCAGATGAAATAAATCAATTCAAAGGTATACAGGGTGTATACTGTATACTCTTCTGGAGTAGAAGTGTTAACACTTCCAATGATTTGGAGCCCTTGTCAAGCTGTAGGTCCTCTGTCTGTGGTACTTTAAAATGTGCAACACAAACATATGAAAAAAGATGTCTATGCTATGTCTTATAAGACATAAAGCATTCGAAATTTTTAAGTGTATTAAATAAAAATAATACATAAAATTAACCCTAATCATAATAAATTTTTTGCCTTTCCTTGCAAACATAACGGAGATTTGCACTACAAAAAACTAATAAATGTACTTTCCTAAGTAGAAACTTCTATCCCTTTTAAACTACTTGGTATTTCTAACCATTATGAATATTATTATATTAGTTTGTAGAAATAAATGAAAATAACTTTGGGGCCCTTATTAGTCTAATAATTCTCTTTTGTTAGACAAACCTCACAATATCTGACTAGGCTATCATACCGTTTACGTAAATCAAACATTTAAATAAATGTCGAGCAACGTTTTATCCTCTAACAGTACTACAATTTTAAGTTACACTGTAAGTTGACACCAATCGAAACAAACAATCAAAAAACAACCCCAATTGTATAAATCTAGCAAAATACTAAACTTGCAATACTTACTTTCGTAGCAACTCTAAACATTTATTAATACAGTATGGGCTTGGTTTACTCTCGTGAAATAGATCCCCTCCAAGAAGTACAAAATCGACTTCATGTTTCACTCCTAGTTGTAAAACTTCTTCAAAACTTTTAAAAGAATCGTCACCTACACAACATAATAGTTGTAAAATTAAAATTGTAGTTTGGTTTCGTTGTAACATAACCTATAAATACCTCGGATTGGATTTTTCTCTGCGAATCCTAAATGCGTGTCTGTGGCAATTAGAATTTTAAAAGTATCCTCCAATGGAGGACTGCCAGTATTATCTTCAGTTTCTTCGTGCGATGACATGATGTTGAAATTTTAAAAACTAAAAGGGCTAACACGTCTTTGTTCAGATCATTCCCGCTAAAAACAATTGATGGCCGAATCCAACCACCTGACGGTACTGACTAATTCAGTGGTGTCTAAACAGCCACCATGGTAATATAGTCACTACATCGACAAAGTGCAATCCCGCATTCCCACAATTCCACCTTTCGTATAAAATAACTTTTAATAAATTACAGAAAGCTTATAATACTAAGTCGCATACATTTTTACAGAACCTCTTACGCAGCGAAAAATTACAAAAATCCAGGACAGTGTAAAGTACCCATTGCATATATATCTTCAATGACAAAAATGAGATCAGAAGACTAGGTCCAAACAAAGAGCTAGGTCAAGTTTACTGTTAACATTGCTGTATAAGTGCTATTTCAATATTAATATTATCCTATTTATGTGTTATTTGCGCATTTATACATCAAAGGAGGCACCCTAAATGAGGGTATATCCAATAAAATAAACTGCTGTACGTTGCTTTGCTTGTTAGCCCTTAAATGGGCTAGAAGAAAAAATAAACTGTTCTCTCTATATTCAAAAACTTATATTGCCAGGGTTACATAAAGTATGCTTTTGATTAAATATTTTATTTTAGAAGATATATGATTTTCAATATTTCTTCTTATAACTTTGGCCTAGCTTACGGGATATTAAATTTAAATGGAGAACTTTAGGTTTAATTAGAAAATCGACACTATTAATTAGTAGTGGAGAGCGGAGCTGGCTGGCAGACTTTTTCTTTTAGATCTTCTTTATCGAACGTTTTTAAAGATACCACTTTGGTAAATGTTTCTAGTAAACAGTAGATATCTCACCTTTCTTACACGAAATTAGGAAAGTGTTTAATCAAACAATAAAAATGTAGTAGTACCTTACATGAAATTACGTCATCAAGTTTGTCATGATGTCCCGCATGTGGAGTTAGTTGGCACAAATGTATAAAAATAATGTGAAACTAACGGATAAACTTTCCGGTTTGAAATCATCACACCTTGGAACATTCTGAGGATACATAGAAAAAGAGAGCAACATGATTCTAACGAAAAAAAGATTTAATTACCCATATTAAGAAGTATAGATACAGTTTACATCAAATTTAAGATCCTAATACTGGAATTGCTTAGTTCCCCCCGCAGAAGAAGGTTGAGGAAGAATTAACTTTATATCTTCCCTGTTTACTGTCGATAGGTATTCAATTAGGGAGAAAATAAAGCTACCCGTATTTGTTCACTCTTTCGGAGAAATGAAACTTTCTATTCTTCATTTTCATCTGATTTGCTAATTATTTTTGCAACGAAATATTTTTCTTTGCCTTTTGCCATCAGTTTAACAAAAACAATGACGTTTTCATTGGGATCTCGCCCAAGTTCTTCAAGTTGTAGGGATCAACTGTTTCTGGCTAATCTGCATCTTCATCACCACCACTTTTTCTACTTCACTCTTCTTCATCAGTCTCAACTTCATCTTTTCTGCTATCTACAGTTTTTCTTTTTGCTTGCTTGGTCATCTGACTAAGTTTTCTTTTCTTGACAGTTTTCTTCTCTTCGAGTGCGTCCTTTACCGGTGTATCTGTCAATCTGGTAGATTTGCTTTCCTTTCTTACATTTGCTTGTACCTTTCTTGACCTTGAACAAAGGCTGGCGTTCTTGGAGCGGTGATTTACATCAGCCGGGTAACGTACCTAGCAACTGCTGAAGGGGTCACTACTTTATCAGGTTTTTGCACATCCAAATTCTCCAATGAAGTCTCCAAAATGCCCTGGAAATCCTGCAGCATTTTGTGAAGAGTTTGAGGAGTTTATGCAGTGGAAGGAGATCCTTTAGGAGTCTTCTGCATTTGTTGATTTAGTGGTGCTGAGTATAAGGTCACTTTCAGAAAAAATATTCCGTTTAAATGAGGAAATATTTGATATTGCGAAACCAGCTCTAATGTTATTTGAACTCGCAGTCAAGGACAATGAAGTATCCACAATTCCGGGTATATCATAAATTGTCATAGTTGACCACGGATGATTTCTCATCCAGGAATCACAGGCTATATTAATATACTTCTTAAAAAGTCCATATACACTTATATCTAAAGGCTGTAGTTTGTGGCTGCAATGCGACGGAAACGATGACACACACACCACTGCCTTTTAAATAATTTAAGGCATTTATGGACAACTGAGAATCGTGATTGTCTAATAATAATAATACTGGTTGTTCTTTGCTGCATTTGATGTTCCTAACGAAGTATTTAGCAAATTTGAGAAACTGTTCTTCTTTCATCCACCCGGAAAGATTGGCACAACCGGAACTTCCTGGCGCTCCGCCGTTTAGGAAATGTTGTTTAAAGTACACTCTTAGAAATACAAAAGAAGAGGCATTGAATTACCTGTAGCTCAATCTGCTAGAGCCATGATCGGCAGAGTTCCCCTTTCAGCGGATGTCACTTTTCCAATTTGCTTGAATCATTTTTTAGCAACTACAGTTGGGCCTCTGGGCAGTCGTAATGACAGTTTCAACCATATTCCAGATATCAGAAACTTGAAAGTGATAACGATTCATGACTGTCAGTTATCATAGAATTTAGTGACATTGTAAATGTTGAATCCGGGAGTACGAATCAACAGGATAGGATTTCGCTTTAAAAAGTAAGTAAATCAGTCGGGTCCCATCAATTCTGACATTTTCCATTAATCGGGTATTGGTTATTTCAGATATGCAGCATACTGATAAGCAAACATTCGAACTTCTTTTTTTCCATCTACTCCTGTAGCCAACCAACCCTGGTGTCTCCTATCGTTGGAGAATTTGCTACTTAGAATCTAACAATTACTAAAACCTTAAATATTTTTTAATAATTTAATGAATTAATCTACAATTCAATTATATGATTGATCGATTATTCAGTAAATCTTCAATTGTTGTTAAATAAAATAAAGTATCACGAATATGGTTGGCAACTTTGTTGTGATCTTAAAATTATTTCCATGCTATTGGGCCAGCAGTCTAGATTCACAAAGTACCCTTGTTTTTTGTATGAGTGGGACAGCAGAGCGCGTTATCAATATTACACGCAGGAGAAATGGACCACCCGAGAAAGACTTCTACTTGGAATTAAGAATGTACTGCATGAAAGCTTGGTTGATCCACAGAAAGTATTGCTACCTCCTCTCCATATCAAGTTGGGGATGAGCAAACATTTTGTAAATGTTTTAAACAAGGAAGGAGAATGTTTCAAATACTCTTGCTCCAAATTTCCTTCACTCTCCGAAGCGAAGTTGAAAGAAGGTATTTTCATTGGACCGCAAATTAGAACTTTAAAATCTGATGAAAGGTTTGAACCGCGATGACAGATGTTGAATGTCAAGCCTGGTGTGCATTTAAAATTGTAGTAGAACATTTTCTTGGAAACATCAAGCACCCATATTAAACGTTGTGCAAAGTATGCTGAATAAGTTCCATAAATTGGGTTGCAATATGATCATTAAACTCCATTTTCTTCATTCTCACCTAGACTACTTCCCTGAAAATCTCGGAGATGTTAGTGAAGAACAAGGAGAACGATTTCACCAGGATACAAAGGAAATGGAAAGGCGATACCAAGGGAGATGGAAGGTTAATATGATGGGTGATTACTGCTGGTCATTACACATATTACATTCCAGAAAAATTTAATCTTATTAATTTGGTAAATTTTCGTTTAAAAAAATTAAAAATATTATGTAATAAAAATTGTTATATTTTCATGAACAAGCACATTTTTCTATTTTGCGAAAAACCTTCGGTGATAGCCAAAAACTAAGCACACCATTGATTTCAGAATGGTCGATTTATATAAGAATAGGTATCAGAAATAAAACAACGTTCCTAAATTTTAAATTTGTAGTAAATCTGTGTTATTAATGTATGACAGTGAAAAATACATATAATGTTTACATCTTTATAAATACAGATCAATCTAAAACAAGATTTTGAAATTCCAAGAGTGTCTTTGACTTGCGTTTTTATAGCTCTCACAGTATCTTCTTCCTCAAATGCTTTATCTCTTACGAGACGTAGCGGTATCACGGTATAAAGAACAGAAAACCTTTTCAAATGAACTATCACTCAATACCCCTTGTTATTTAATGTTTTGTGTTTGATGGGGGCCATGGGGATGACGTAGGCTAGATGACTTGCATGGTAAAAGATGTCCCCCTTCAAAATATTATAGACCTGTTTAGTCCACTGTTTTCAAATTTAATCATTTCCAAAATTATTCAATTTTAGTCCGAACATCCTGTACACACAAACAGCGGGTAATTGTTTTCTAAAAATGATATCAAATGTTTAGGTTTTAAATAGCTCCCATATTTCATCATTTACGTTTTCTGTAACTTGGTTGCGCCAGTGTATCGGATTTTTCGTGTTATCGTCAGTTATTTAAAAGTTACTGACCTATGCCACCATTAATCAGACATCCAGTAATACAATTACAAATGCTTTTACACAATATACCGGTGATAGTATGTCTCGTATAAATAGATTTGCGTGGTTTCATACAATTTTAAACCTGTTCTGCAAGACAACAATGAACTTGTTAAAATTTCTATTCGCCTATATTGTGACTGGATTTTATATCTTATTGCTATATTGTAATCCAATTGAAGATGAAGTAAATTCATTGGTACTGGTACATGTGGTAAGTATAATAGATTAAACATCTGATACCATTGTTTAGCAACACCAAAAATGATAACTTCTTACAGTTGTTTCGTCACGGCCACAGAACTCCTGATACAATTGAGGTGTATCCGAAAGATCCGTATACAAATCTATCTTACTATCCTACAGGATATGGAGAATTAACAAATGTAAGTTATTAGCTATCAGTTAGGTACTTTTAACAAATGTGTTACTTTAAGGAAGGAAAGCGAAGAGAGTATCTTGTTGGACAAGCCTTACGAAAAAGGTATGGTCGTTTCTTGTATGTTTACAATCCAGATGTGTTGCTTGCTAAGACAACCGATTACCATCGAACAAAAGCATCCTGCGAACTAGTTCTAGCTGGGTTGTTCCCGCCTGCACATAAACAAAAATGGGACGACGAATTAAATTGGCAACCTATCCCATACAGCTATGAAAATTACAACCAAGATCATGTGAGGAGATTCCAATATGATTTTATTTAACAAATGACGCTGTTCTTCTTATTTTTAGATGCTGGGGGATCCAAGATTTAATTGTCCAAATTACCAAAAATATTACAAGGATTACTTAGGATCATACATATCATACAATCAGAATAAATTATTATATGACTATTTGTCAAAACATACAGGATGGAACATCTCTACCACAAAAGATGTTTACAATTTATATTTTATCTTAAAATCACAGGTAACTTTTCTATAGATCACGGTGTGATTACATATACTTATTTTATTATTTACATTTTAACAGCAAACTATGGGCTTTGAGCTTCCCCAGTGGACTAATAAAGTTTGGCCAAAGAATATTACAGGTGTAGCTGTAGAAGAATATTACGTTGGTACTGCAACCACACGTATGCGAAGATTATCGGGAGGTAAGCGACTGGTTGAAAGTTTTTAATATTTATTTTTAGGATATCATGAAACACTTACATTTTCGATATCCAAGAATAGCTGGAAAGTTTTCCTTGTATAATGAAGTAATAAGCAAACAAAATTAAAATAATAATAACATTGCAAAATAGTTGATGATAATTATTTGTTTTGCTTAACAAACAAACCCAAATGCATTTTTAATCTTTCTAAATTAAACAAGCATTTGATAACAGTTTGATTGTGATAACTCCAAGCAATATTTTTAATTTTAACGCGGATTTATCTCTTGGAATTTGAATACTTTCAGTAGATTACGCGGTAGTTCAACAGATTTCTCGTACTTCTGCATACACAAGTTATTTTGCTGTAAATTAAAAAATCACAGTGTCGCACAAACTAAAACCAGGATATTCGGTGGTTAGTTCTAAAGAGAATTGCAAACATTTGAAAAAAGAATTGACACCGTGTCTTGTACGAAAAATGAACGACCTCTATTGACATTTGAGAGTTAATCAAGCTTCGATATACGCTAACTCGGTTAAAAGCAAACACCAGCTGACTTTACTAGTGATTTTTTGAATGTTCGTTATAATGAAAACACAATACGGAAAGACAGTGTTGTTCTAACCAATCTTTTGATCGGAAATTTTAAAAATTATAAACACCTTGCAAATTTTTATGATGTTTAGTAGTAATCATTTGGTTTTGAAAAAACTATTGAAACGGCTAAATGAACCGAACAGAAACTTTCATAGAGTAAATATTTTGTCGAAATCGGTTAATTTAAAGCTTTTCCAATTGTGCCACACTTAAGAAGTTTTCTAAACGGCTACCAGTTGGTGGTGCAAATTAAAATGCATGATCTAATTTTGAAACTGTAAGCGTTAAATTTCACTTCAAAATTTGGTGAAAATTATGTCAAGTTACTTGTTTCCGCCTCCTCCACCCCTGTTCCCCATTCCTGTTCTTCTATCTCCTTATTTCCTTGTTTTTTTCCTCTTCCTCGCCCTCTGCCTCACCCTCTTCTTCTTCTTGTTTTAGACGGTTGGTTTGTTTTTCCGTAAATCTCTCTCTGTTGTTAATCTTTTAGCGAGTGGGATGTACATAGCAAATTGTCACCCTATATTATGGAGATCTGCCTGGTAGTCTATAGGCAGATGGTCGGTTATACGCGCTCTTTCCACTTCCTTTGACGCTGACGGCGGCTCACTAGCTCCGTCAGAGATTGTCATGTCTATAATCTTTACTACATATTTATATGTAGTAAAGATTATTAGTTGAATTGCAGAAACAAAACCTCGTAACTACACCACTGCTTAGGTAGAGAATTAACAAGACAGCTGTTAGCATCCCGGAAACTCAATCGAAGAAGGAGTAGGTTCCAACAATAATTTATAGGCGCCACCGACTTATAATTTACTAACAACGTCCGAGGTGGTAAATGGGAAGTCGGACCCATAGATAAATAATCACCTACCTTTATATCTACTATCTGTCCTTTATGTAAATTTAATTCCAAATAATTCGTCGTAAAAGAAAAGACAAGTTGCAACCAAATGTCCTTTTACTTAATAAAAAAAACAACCCACAATTCTAATATTTTTATATAAGAGAAATAAATTAAAGTAAATTAGCAGTACCAATTTTACGTTCCTGGAATTGAATATAACTAAATTTAAATTAGGCGACACTCAAACAATTTTTCGCACCTTTATTGCGCTACTTGACTAAGATACCCGTAATTCTTGGCGCATTCCGTAACGAAGGAGGCCTCCGAGTTACAATTCATGCGTGCTCAGAACGATCTAGGACAAAAATGTTCAAACTGCGAACACCTTAACACGCAATATCAACCCTCTATCGGAGTACCCTGTATATATGATTCACGTAAAACTGTTTCCCCTAATAAATGGAATATTACAATAGTATTTCATGTGTACACAAATCCCCAATTAAAGCCCCAATGACACAATTCTATGCCCCCAAATCAATTACTAAATCAATTCTTCAATAACGATAAATAAATCGTAAACAACAAGAAAAGGTTAAACAATTTTTAAAATGCACTTCCCTTGTTCAAGATGTGGCGGCAATCAGCTCGACCGTATACCAGACTTCTTATCTATAGCCCCAGGCGTCTACTCGGTTCGGGAAAAACCTTCCCAAGGTTACTTGACAATGGCAGCGTAACAATATGAACAATACGTAGGAATGTAGAATTTTTCTACTGCGTCGTCTTAATTTCGGGACTTCCGGCCGCACGAATTCTGCCTAAATTAAATTTATCGGATTTTAGAATTAAGGTTCTGGAAATTAATACAAGACAACAATTTTCTGGTCATAACCAACTCACCAGTAGATGGACACTGGCATAGCACCAAAAATATCTTCTTCACCGGAGTAAATTCTATATTGGAAATAAATTCCTGGAGATTTGCTTCCCTACAACTATGGGAAATAAGTTCCTGTGTAGTGACTCTCAAAGCGGAAAACGAATTCCCAATCGATAAACGAATTATAAGAAATAGTTCACTAATCACAATATACTTCCGGTAAGATCGACAATGCTTAACCCACTGACCTAATTACGGAAACTGTGTTTTAGAATCTCCTTCCCCCAACTTTTGGAACTCCCGTAAGCACCGCGTTGGCTTGACAGAAATGTAACTTCGAAATATCAAAAAGTACTATAAGCAGGAAAATCACATAAAATGTAAAAAGAGTTGCTTTCTTTTAGCCGCGGAAATCGTTACAAGATTTTCCTGTAAATTGTTCACTTTCATTTTGTTTGTTCTCAAGATGTCTTTGGATTTCTTCGTATCTATCTATGTTTGTGTTTCAACAGCGTAGGTCATCATTGGTCGGATGCATGATTTATAAATTCTGACGTTTCTGTCTATTGTCTCCAAATTACATCGTATAAACTGCCAGAGATAGACGCTGCTTTAATGGTTTGTTGAAAAGCATTTTCTCTTAGATTGCCATAGTTGCATACATCTATTACTAAATATCTAAATTTGATCATCTGTTTTCAATTGTGTTGTTTTTAACAACAATTTGCATCTTAAAAGTTCTTTAGAGATACTTAAACATTTTGTTTTGTTTGGTGATATTTCCATATTTAATTTTTCAGCTGTTTCTTGAACTTTATGTACCATAGATCGTCTTCAGTTTCTGGTATGGCACCATCGGTCAGGTGAGTACTAAGGATAACTGTTTTCAACGGCGCTGTGTATCATAAGAAATATCTTCAAAATCTGTACAGAATGGGCAGATGCATTGTCATGCTACAAGAACCAACTACTATTTTCTCGAAATTACAGTTTGTTCTTCAGTCATAATTTTTTATAGATGAAACCCTAAGAACTGAAAACGGTTGGATAAGAAGCAACAAGCAGAAGGCAGAAGCCTTCGCAAACCGATATTAATAATATTTCAACCGAATGAACAACAAGTACAAAATGAAGTACTGTATATGGAAGCTGGAAGAGAGGAGGAAGAAATAAAATTTGTCACTCCACGAGAAGTGGCAGAAGAAATTAAAGAAAACATAAATTCAAAAAAAGCTATGGGAGTTGATTTAATAACAGGGAGAGTGTTAAAACACCTATCTAGAAAGAGAATACTAAAACTAACTAACATAACAAATTCAGTATTTCGACTAAAATATGTACCGAACGTATGCAAGGTAGCCAAAATCATAATGATACAGAAGCCAGGAAACCCGCCGAATAAAACAGAGTCATATCGCCCCATATCGCCCTTACCGATAATTTCAAAGCTATTTGAAAAACTATTACTCAAAAAGTTCACACCAATAATAGAAAGAAAAGAACTGATACCAAAGCATCAGTTTGGATTTCGAAACCAACTTTCAACTAGAGAGCAAATTCACAGGGTAATAAATACCATAGAGAAAAGTCTCCAGAAGAAAAACGTCTGCTCAGCAATCTTCTTAGATATTGCCCAGGCTATTGATAAAGTATGGCATCAAGGACTACATCATAAACTAGACAATATTCTGCCTAAACAATTTGCTGAACGTCTGAAGTCTTACATCGCAAACAGACTATTCAGGATCAAGCAAGAAGGGAAATTCTCCGAATTACACGAAATTAAGACAGGGGTACCACATGGCAGTGTACTGGGGCCAATACTATACCTATTGTACACCAACGACATCCCGTCAACCAATGAGATTAAAATAGCCACGTTTGCAGACGACACTCCAATACTAACAGTGGGCGAAGGAACTGAAAAAACGTCAGAATTCATTACAAGTCGCAAATCAGGTGGACACATAGACAAAACAATGGAGAATAAAACCAAACTAAAGCAAGTCAGTGTATATCAACTACATGAACAACAAGGATAATTACGTACCAGTGACAGCATCATGTCGCATCTTCATACAGCTAAGTATTTTGGAATGAACTTTAATGCCAAACTACGATAGAAGAAGCATATAGAGAAGACAAAAACTCAATATAAAATATAGGAAAACGTATTTGCTGCAGGGAAAAAACTCACAACTTTCAGTACATAACAAGTTACTTCTGTACAATCAAGTTTTAAAACCAGTATGTAAATACGGTTGTCAACTTCGGGGCTGCGCCAACAAAATTAACTTCAAACAAATTCAAAATTTCCAAAACAATGTGGTGAGGAATATCGTAGATGTACCCTAGTACGCTCGAAACAGTGACATCCACAGGGATCTAGGGATTAAAAACAGTGACAACTCTTCGAGAATACAGATGGTTCAAGAGGACCAAACCATTTGAGCTAGTGTAAAAAGACTTGAAAATGACAGTGAAAAAAGCAGAGCAAAAGTAAAGTAGTAACATACAAAAAAGTGTTGCAAGACAGAATTGAGAAGACACTAGTGGGTGAATTTTTATACTAACCATTTAGTTAATTCAAGTTAGATAAACATTGCTGGTTAGTCTTTTAGGCGAGTTGCAATGCAACATCTTATAATTAACAAAATATATCAGTACAGAATGGGCAGGTGCATTGTCATGCTACAAGAACCAACTACTATTTTCTCGAAATTACTGTTTGTTCTTCAGTCGTAAATTTTTTATGGATAACAGTTTGTTTATCGAAAAAGGTAATCGGTACGGCTTTGATTATGAAAACGACACGTGTTGATGATTTTTCAATCCACTATATGATACTGAAACACACCCATGACTCATTACCATTGACAATACACCTGCTTTGTCTGAATGAAGCTCTTCTCTGTTTTTAATCTTCCATAAGACTGTGCGGGACGAACTTTGTATAGATATTCCTTTTACAAAATCTTCATGTAAAATTTGTCGAATTGTATTCTTATGAATGTTCAACTCATCTGCCACAATTTCACGAGTTTCTGTGCCAGAATCTACATTTCCTGAGATCGATGGACCCCCGGTTCTAGCGTCATCTTTAACATTCTCGGCCTTTGAAAGATTTAAATCATTCAAACACTGTAGTAAAACTTAGGTGTTATCACCGTACATAGTTTCTTAAGTTTTCGTGGAAGTTTTCCCTAATTTACATAAAATTAAATATTGCCCGTTGCTCCATGACGACTGACAGAAACACGATGTATGCGCTAGCCTCCTGCATAGCAGCTCACAGTTTAAAATTGCGTTTGTAAATACTTTAACCTACACTAATAAACATTTTAAATTAAACAAATGTGAAAGCTTTAACGTGAATGTCAGTAAGCAAGCAACACTTTACAGATATTTACATAAAAATAAACAAGAAAAAGTTTTTTCAAGATCTTGCTTAAACATAATTAAAAATTTTGCGTGTTAGTAATCACTGCCTTTTAGATCCAATAAATTTCATATTATTATATTTTTTTAACTAGCATCTATCAAGACATTTAGAAAAGTAGTTTACTCTAGTTGTGATTTGCGTCGATGTTCTACAGGATTTAGAAGAAGAACCGCATTTTATAGTTACTTCTTTCTCATACCTACAGGTTTTCTATTAAAACAAATTCTGGACGACACAGAAGCGAAAATTGGAGGAAATCTACACCCACCAAATCGTAAAATATTTCTTTACTCTGCCCACGAAAACAATATAGCTTATTTATTGATACTTCTGAACGTATTTTACCCTCACATTCCACCATTTGGTGCTTATGTAACACTAGAGGTGCATCATATACAAGGCATTTATGGTTTTAAGGTACATTTTTTACCATCAGCACATGAAATCTATCTTATTACTTAATGAATTTATATTGCAGATATTATATCAAGACTACTCTAGAAAGCAAGGCCCTAAGATACTTACATTACCAGGCTGCAATACTTTTTGTCCTATAGATAAATTTACAAGGCTAGTTACCGAATACTTTCCAACACCTGAAGACGTATGTTGAAACGAAGGAGCGTGCTAATGTTACCTTTTGCAAATACTGTTTTAAAAACATTATAGTTAAGAAACAAAATGACTTCAATAAAAACAGCTTTTAAAATACTGGCTAAGTTTAATACGAAGAATAAATCTATTCATAAACTTCCAGCGGGGGAAACTATTAAAATGTGCCTTACGTCGGATAAGAAGTAAAGCTGTAGGTGCTGTGCCACTGCTATGTGTGACACATTGAAAATCATTACTGAGGTTGAAACTATCCCAGATAGGCAAAATTCATACTTAGGAGGTAAAATAAGCCAATGATGGCTGCAATACATAGAGATATTTGGTAAATAGCTTCATAGATTTTGTTTAACCAAAATACAAATACAATACAAGGTCGTGCTGTGAAAATCATCTTTGATGTTTCGTCAAAAATACCGCAGCGGGTCGCAAACCGTACACGACCTTGTTCCTGAACATATACCGTCCACAATAACCTACCCTTGTTCTTCTTCTTCTGTATATAGGCCTATGGTCTGTTAATTACCTACAATGGAGTAGGTTCTGTGAGTCCTCTGGGTTCGTATGCCGAGCAGGAGGCTAGTGTAACCCGTTGAACAGAGAAGAGAAGTGCCACTACAAGGTTTACGATTATCAAAGATGTTCGCATGACAACCGGGACCGCCGGTTTTACGTACCCTCCAAAGTACGATCGCTTTCATATGCCACTATACAGGGAGGCGTTCATAAACTACTTCAATTACCTTGGAAATAGATTCCTGGCTGGTGGTGATTTCAATGCATAGCACACCAGCTGGGGATCTAGACTCTCAGCCCCGGGAAGAGGAAAAATACTTCACGAGGTCATCCGAGAACTGCATCTTGACCACCTTTCAACATACAAACCCACCAGCCAGCCAATCCGCAAAAAGATACCTGACTGTCTTCATTTCTTTGTCACCAAGGGTTTCGCACCAGGGTATCTGAACATTGAACCGAACGACGATATTACGTCTGATCACACACCCGTAATAGTCATTATCTACTCGTAAATAAAAGAAAAGGAGCAGCCGGTAAAACTTTACAGCCTGGGAATTATTCAAAGAGTTAATAGACAAAAAATAAACTTAAAGGTATCACTTAAAACAGAAACGGAACTGAAAGAATAATTGGAACTGATAGAAGACTCCGCTTGGGAAGCGACTCCGACAGCAACGAAAAAGACAAAGAAGATGAACTGTCCACCAGTTATTCAAGAAAAAATTAAAGAAAAGAGGTACCTTAGAAAAATTTGGCAAAGATCAAGACATCCACAAGACAAGACAAATTATAATCGTGTGACTAGACACTTGAAGGAATTTCTGACAGAACTCAAAAATGACTCCTTCAAGAAATATCTCGAAAACTTATCATCGACTGCTGACACAGATTATTCATTATTCACAAAGAAACTGAAGCAACCTCGGGAGCAAATCCCATCCATTAGAAAAATAGATGGAACCTGGGCAAAGACAGAGAAAGATAAAGCTGTAGTCTTTGCGGATCATCTACGGGAAGTTTTCGAACCATATCCGCCAGCCGATGAAAATGAGGATGATGAAATAAATACATTTCTAGAAGAGATAGAACAACCAAGTGAACCGATGAAACCTGTTACTCCAAAAGAAGTGAAAAAGGTCATTAAAAATGACCCAAATTCGAATAAAGCGCCAGGGTATGATCTAATAACCGGCAAGGTCGTAAAGGAGTTAACTCGAAAAGGGATATTTATGCTGACACAACTCTTCAATGCTACACTCCGACTTAAATACTTCCCAGCACAATGGAAAATGGCAGTAGTAACTGTGAACAAAAACCGGAAAAACCGCCACATCAGCCTAGTTCATATAGACCCATCAGCCTTTTGCCGATAATGGCAAGGATCCTAGAAAAATTATTAGCAAAAAGATTACAAGACGCCATTGCTGAGAGAAACCTGATTGCCGACCATAAATTTGGTTTTAGAACCCATAACTCCACAATTGACCAGATACACAGAGGAAAAAAGGTTTTGTGCAGCGGTTTTCCTTGACGTCAGCCTATGATAAGGTTTGTCACCAACGATTACTTTATAAAATATAGAAACATCTGCTGGAAGCTAGTTACACCATCCTAAAATCTTACTTGCAAGAATGGTTTTTCAGATTAAGATATAATAACAGCTATATATCCGATAACATCAGGCGTTCCACAGGGTAGCGTGTTGGGTTCATTACTGTATTTGATTTATACAGCAGATCTACCGACAATCACAAATGTCACCACAACGATATTTGCGGACGACACTGCCATGTTATCATCGCTGTACATCAAAATCCTATCAAAGAAACAAATTTACTTCAAGCTAACATCAACGAAATAGAGAAATAGACCAAAAAATGGCGTATCGGAACAAAAGATTCAAAGTCAAACCACATCATGTTTACCAAATGCCGAGGCGAATCACCATCAGTCACAATAAATAATAAATAATAAAATTGTTCCTACTACAGACACCGTTAAATACCTGGGCAGGGCATGCACCTTGATAAGGGGCTAACCTGGCGAACACATATTTAGAAAAAAACGTAAACTAGATGCGAAATTTTGAAAACACTATTGGCTACTCGGACGGAAATCGCAATTGTTACTCAGCAATAAACTCCTTGCGTACAATGTCATCTTCAAGCCAATTTGGACCTATGGGTGCCAGCTGTGTTTTCATATAGAGTGTGTGGTTCGTTGGAACACACCTATCCATGCGATTTGTGCAATTAGCATATATGTTTATTGTTTATAAAAAAACAGATTATAAATAGTAAACTTACCACAAAAAAAAAAAAACTATAATGGTCCACCCATCTGAGTACTGACCAGCGCTAATTGTGCTGGACTACGAATACCGTTTGACCGTTCTTTTAACCTACCCGTTTGCACTTTTTATATATGACGCAAGTAATATTGCATAATTGCATATATTAGCTAGAGACGGTCGTCGGCTACATGTTAGCCCATTAGACTTCTACGTTGAAGGTCTCGGGTTCAATTCCCAGTACCAGAACATTGGATTTTTAACGGCGGTTCTCCGTCGCAAGGCACTGGCAACCCGGCGAGTTATTCTCCTTTGGAGTAGAATTGCTTACACTTCCCGTGGTTCAGAGCCGACGTTAACTTGTAGGTCCTCTATGACTGCAACGCTTTAAATGCGCAACACAAGAGAAAAAAGTCGCTACGCCTTGTAAGGGATAAAGCAATGGAATAAGAAAAATATATTAACTATGAACCAAGTAATTCACTTCTAAAAGATTCATTAAGTACGAATTCATGTAATGCGTATGTTGTCATTGTTTAGATTATAATATTAATGAAAGAACTAATTAAAATGTAGTGTTATTAGATGATTTTTCATTGTTTGTCGTCAGCTCGTTCAAGATGTATGTTTGAAGTGAGTTTTTGGTTGATAAGAACTACTAAATATTTAACTTAGTTGGAAAACTCTATGGACTGGCAACTAAGAATAATAGCATCAATACATTGTTATGTTATTTTCAAATTCGCCGCTTCGTATGAATCAATTTCTTAATTTGTTTGCCACTTCGTAAGAATTGGTAACGCTACTTTAATTGCCGTTTGTATATTGGATACAGTTTTGGTTACATTGCGCCTTTGAAGAATTGAGCATTGTTAATCTTGTTGCTGTTTTCCCTCTTGAAATAATTTATGACCCAAGGGAGTCCCAGAGTTGTTCAAGGTTTTTCTTTGTAAGATATTTTCGCCGTTGTTAAACAGTGCTAGTACTCAGAAACTGTTTTTCGGCTTCTCCCCGAAGGCCACACGCGTTAAAAATTTTTCCAGAACATTTCATCATATGTAAAAATATGGTGCAATTTTGGGGGGAGAGTGGAGATTCCCGTTGCATTTTTAAGTCAGTCGAAGCTAGACCCTTAAGACAGACGGACGTAACTTCGAATATCGTTTTCTTTTCTATCACGACGCTTTTTGCTACTTCAAGTTTTACCGTATTATTGTTTGCTGTAGAGCACAATTAAATCGACTTACGTCGGATATATAATTAATAGCGGAATGTTCGCTTTGGTGTTGGACAACTGAAGATAATTGCTCCTGTCGATTCAGTTCGGATCTTTTGTGATGTGAAAAGAAAAAAAGGAAATCGTTCAAGTGTTTTGCTGGAGTTTGGTTCGTCCCCGTCGTCCGAAAAAGTCTCGCTTCTGTCTCCACGTTAACTGATCTAGTTGGAAGCAACTTGGCACTCTACAGGGACGTAATAGCTACATTTCGTTCCCACGCTGCCCCGAAGAACGTCGTCTTCCTTCTCTTTTTTACCCTGCAACCGGAAATCGCCGAAATTGTGCCTGCCTTCTCCGAACTTCAAGGTAAAGAACCAGTTTTTTTTGTTGTGCAGTGTAAAAAGAAACCCTTTTTTTTATTTCCTCGCGCAAACTTGCAAAATTCCATGATATTGGACTGGTTTGTTTTATGCAAGCTAAAAGCGATCTTGAATTGCCATTTAGTCATTGTTGATGTAAAAGATATTAGTACTGTATTTTTCCTGTAAACTCTACGTCATTGGCCACACAGAGTCATTAAAATATCATAAATATTGTGCGTCAACGGCGACGAGTTGTGTGTTTTTTGGACGTTCAAATATCTGTAAACTCATAAAAATACCATTTCCTGTCTTTTCGTTTTGTATCGCCATACCAATAATTTCATTATATGTGTTTTAAATATCTCGCAACCTTTTTTTTATAAAAACGTTTGTTACTGGCCAATCTAGCTTTTCCGACGACCCGTATCCA
>JABXWE010008000.1:0-33319 GCA_014611495.1 Limonius californicus
GCTGAAAATATGGACACCCAAGTTTCACACTGAATTATATGTATCATTATGTATGACACCAACAAAATAAAGTTATAAAAAATCTGTTTTTTTTTAATGCCTATTTATACCTGTTGATTATCTGTAAAATATGCGCCCTCGGTGATTTTCAAATTTAGTATTGCGCCCTTAAGGACAAACAGGTTGCCGACCCCTGGAATAGACAATATTTAGATATGTGAGTAAGGAGTAGAGTGAGGTAATTAAAGGTTGTCGCCATTAATAGTCTTTGAAAAGTGGTTATATACCGTAAAAATAAGTAGCTGCGAAATCCCTTAAAAATATGCAGAAAAATATCCCTGACCTCAGCTAGAATCGAACCCTTGTCCGTTGGAACTATACGCAAGGGTTAGACCACCGAAATCGACTTTAATCAAGTAAACCATCGAAGATTTGGAATAAAAAAAGGAAAACAGAAGGGTTGCGCTGAAAGAACGCTATGGATTTTCAGATTTGAAAAAATGACCATTAACCATTTTGAACTGATACGAATGATATAATCAACATCATAGTTTATCAAAGTAGTTAAAAAACTGTCGGTCCGTTGGTGATTCTGAAATCAAAACCTTTCTGAATACTAATAATTCATAACAAAACAATTTACGTTCCGTAACGCACGCAAACTGACGTGGTAGATTACATCCCGGCAATTCGACCTTAAAATAGTTTTCAGCGTGAGTGGGCCATTAAATGAATAAACCAACCGACCGACCCCTCGTAAGGTTTTAAAAATGGATAACCTGGCTTCGAAATAGTTCAATCAGACTTCCCTTTCTTCATCAGAACGAGGCTGTATTCGAGCGGAATCGGTAGATTTATCATAATAATCCAGGGAAATTTGTTACAAGTTTAACATTGCCGCAGAGTGGAGGACAGGATTAAACACAAAGTGCTCCTCTCTATTTAGATCACGTCCAAATCTTCATCACACGTCTTGTTAGTCGTTTGTCAGAATGAAAAAGTATCTCGTTGCTTGAACTATCAGAATGGGTTGCGATAAATCTTTTTCGCGAACGAAGGTAGAAGATATGCTAAAGTAAGTGGGAACATATTTTTTTTATTCCGCCCATGCTTCGCTGAAAAGTGGCGCTGCGATTAATTTCAAAATCTGTTGTTTCGGCTCGCAAGTTCAATCGTGGATAGGAATAAGGTGCCTACACCAAAGACGGTAGGAAAATCATACTTTACAACAGTATGTTCTAGTATAATTAATAATTTAATATATTGTCAAAATGTAACTTTCTTAAAGATAACTTGTGGTTTCTTACAATATCCCAAATACAAACTTTCAGGTAAGATTAAATTTGGTAAAATGGCACCACATCATAAATAAAGCTTGTAGTGATACTAAGGTAAGTTGATACGAGGGCAGTGTTTTAAGTTTTTACGAAAACTAGGAAAGAAAAAAATTTTTTAAAACAACTTGTTAAGACCTTCAAGATTTATACACTTTTGCTTGCGTTCGAACCAATTCTCGAAACTTTCTTTCTAAAATCGCTGTCCATGCATTTTTTTGTTTGACATTCGGGAACACAAAGAAGTTGTAAGGCGATAAATGAGGTGAATACGGGCAATGAGACATTAATTCGATGTTTTTCTCCTTCAAATAATCAATTGTTTGACTTGTTGTGTGAGAGCCGGCATTGTCATGATTAATCATGATGCGACGTTTTCGGTCAACAGATTGTTTTATACCATTCAGCATTAACTGTTCCTCGATCCTCTAAAGGAAGGCTTGCGACATGTCCAGAACAACCGAAGAAACAAACGATCATTTTCTTGGAAATTCTTCGTGAACGAACAACTTTTGTGGGATTCGGTTCTTCTTGGAACACCCAAATAGTGGATTGTTGCTTAGTCTCCGGTTCATACGAATATATCCAAGTTTCGTCACCTGTTACGATATTGTATACGAATTTTCCAGTTCCTCGGTCGAATGTTTTGAACATTTCCTTACACCAATTAACACGAGCCTTTTTTGAGCTTAGGAGGAGTCTATCGGGAATAGATCTTTTTCACCGCTAAATGTTCATGCAAAATCGAATGTACTGCAGCCTGCGTTATGCCTAAGGATGCCTCTATTTCACTATAAGTCGTATGCCAATCTTCTTCAATCATGTTGCGCACAGCATGATATTTTTTGGAATAACAACCGATTTTGGTCGACCTTCACGAAGTTCATCACTGACGGACGCACGACCACGAGGAAATTCTGCAAACCAATTGTAAACAGTTTTTTCTGACGGTGCTTCATTACCAAAAGTTGAACGAAGCGATTGTTGAGTTAGGCCTTTTTTAAAATCGTAAAAAAACATCCAATGAAAACCTTCACGGGAAATTTCCATTTTTTTCACAAAATTGGTTGTTTAAACGCTCACTGTAAACAAACTACTCGGTCAATCTCTAATCTGCCACTGTTTTCACAATAACAAATGTCACATTTTACGAAAATAATAATGACACATCTCAATAGCGCCACCTAGTGGTTGTTTGTAAAAACTTTGATTAAAAGCGAAATTATATGGGAAAAGCATCTTTGGCATATTTAATTATTTTTGTAAACTGCACGTGTTGCTTTCACTTATACAGACAAAGATTTTGACAAAATTAGTCATTTTTCATTCAGACTAAATGTAGGTACTAATGCTACAAAAACAAAGTTTTCATATTAGGTAGTAACAACTAGGAACTGAGAACGAAACCTGACGCCCCCGATTTAATCTTACCGATTCCTGGAAGTCGACCTCCAGAACAATACTCGCTGTACCAGTGGTAGAGTTGTATCTGACGACTTTCAAAATGTGCATTCCCATACTGGATATTTTTATACAAGTAAACTCAAATGACGTACAGCAGCCAAACTTGTATGATCCCTCGGGCATTATATACAGTACGATTTTCCTTAAACAAACCAGCTTGATATCTCCGTTATTTGAATCATTAAAAAATATCTTTGGGGAGTGCCGCCTTTTCATACAATACAGACAATACCAAACATATTTTTGGCTTTTCCAACAAGATTAAAAGGTTTTAGAAATTGCGTATAAACTTTTCTTCGACAATTAAAACTTTCAGTGTTCATCTTTGCTTGAAACATCATCCTATGCAATGCTCTATTTCTAACAAGAGTTTCCTTTAGGATTTCACCTAAAACAATTTTGTAAATTTGGTCTGCAAGTTCAAATTAATGCGGTACTAATGTAAAATCGGAAGTGAAACAGAAGTACATCTAGCTGAAATCACATACCGGGACAACCGAGTTGCGACAATACTATCTTCCCAGATACTTAAAATAAGTTATTTCTCAACTTCAAACTGATTGCGGTCATGAGGCCCTTATTTTTTTAGTTTAAAGCATTTTTTATATTTTTGAGGTTTCTAACAAAACTTTTATTTTATTTTTAATTTTATTATCAGGAAACCCTGGGTTTAATATAATTTTTACAAGCCACATTTTCTTAATACTTCTAATAATTGACATATCAGATTGATCTATAGAGACTGCTTTGCATACTTTTGCGTTTATTGCGTTTTTTAAACTTGTTCTGTGTTTCCCATTGATTTAAAAATTGAAAAATTGACCTTTTTGGGGATATCAAATCTTATAAAAATGCACATTAATATATAAAACTTATTCGTATTTGTATGAACTAAAGAATCGAAAAATATCGGTTTCATAACTTAAAAATCCACATTTTCTCAGTGTAAATTTTCCAGAAGTTATAAACAATTTTTAAAGAATTCCATATTATCTGCGTTTACAGTTAAAGCTTCTACGTCTGCTACTGCTACTGCCATACACCACTGACGAAAAATATCCCGTACACATTTATTAAGTTTGAGAAGTGACTGGCATAACTAAAAACTAAATCATACTCTAATTAAGTCAAAAAATGGTAATAAATGAATTGAGAGCAAGAGTTCATTTTAAGACTTGATTATACGATATCTTACACAGTCAATGTGATCGCATCGAGACTCGCGGTTTTTGCTAACAATAGCCGATTGATAATAATAAACAATGAAATCATTCTTCCTTTGTAACAAAATGTTCTTCTTCTTTTGCATTTTTTCGCAATTCCTTCCATTTCTTTAGCGCATGAACGGGCCATCAACACATGCCGCATGTCCAAGGACATTAGCAAACCAAAGTTTCAATCCATATACCGCTTGATCGCCTTTCCCAGTGCAATTTCTTTTAGTGTATAAATTGTCGTTTTTTGTATTTCAACACATTTTTTTTTAAATTACACTATACTGACTGCGAAACGTTTAACTGTGCTGCTGCATTCCGCTAGCTTATTTTCGGCAACTTATCATCTGTTCTAAACTGCTATGTTTTCTCTTAAGCTAAGATCGCGTTTCTTTTTATGTCAGTCATTGCACTGGATTAGATTAGAACTGAGTTAGCTGCTGCCAACCAGCCAGCAGTCTCTTAACTTACTGCAGAAACAAGTCCCGCATCACTCGAACTTGAAAATACAAACAAAATGCATGCACACAAGGATATTGCTCGTGAGCGACAACAATCGTAAAGAATTGATACCATAAACCTAATGCATGATTACTATAAACGATGTATTTCCTATGCAGTCGTATACGTTCATCATGAAAGTGTTAACAATACCCGAATGATAGCATTATCCGTGATTCCAATAAGCGGCGTGCACTGTACGTTTATTCCAAGGATAAAGCACCGAGCTTTTCGCATTCTAAAACACTTTTCGCAAATATAAAACAGCTCTACCTATACCTTCGGAAGGTTTGTCCTGTTAGCTCGTCTCAAATACAGATTGCATTTCAAAATTTGTATTTTAAAGCAAAGACAAGAAAGAGTCTTGACTTACTTGTTTCTTGAAATTAATATCGACAATTCAGCTTTTTTTTAATTTCTAACTCTATGCCTCTAGTAATCCCTTCATAAGGCAAGGTCCGTGCAGATTCAATCAGATTATTTTCGGTACTGATATTTTCATAAGCACTCTTTGCTAATTTCTTTGACCATATTATCCTTTCCGATTAAAGAAAGAACGTAAACATTAAAACTAATCACATTAGGTTAAGAATCGCAAGTCCGTATGCTCAGCTTTAGACATCCAATTTGCACAGATAACCAACTATCAAACAAATAGCTGATTCAACAAAAGGTTGCATAATTACGCATTGTTAATAGCCGTTTATCTCTTCGCAGTTATCTGGAAACCCAAAAACCCTGCCTTAGACCTGAATTAACGTTTATAAAAGCAGCGTAGGCTAATTTTCATTCATTCTGCTTTCTGTTGCCTGCTAGATATCAGAATTTACGTTAAACGAATCCCTTGGACGAAAATAAGCAGAAACCGCCGACAGGAATTCGGACTCGCGTCTATTTCGCAGCAAATTAATTTTTAAATTAAAAAGCTGCGGCACTTGAATACGAATTTTCAAAAAGTAAACGAGCTGCTCAAGTTGTCAATGTAAATAAATAGGTCGATAAATTGGGAAAACAAATAGTATTAAATCAAAAAAATTTAAAACGCGAACACGACTTCCGGTGCTGAACGAACAAAAAGTGATCAATCTTCGTTTAGGAGATAAAAGTTAAACTTCAGCACGCGCATTTCAAAGTGTGAACTAATCACCTGAATAAGCTGCAGGAATCTCTGACAACGATATTTTAGGAGAGAAACTGCACGTGCTTTTAAACACAAATCAGGTACGCTTTGTATTTGCATTAATTTAAAATGAAGATGCAAAACTGAGAGATCAGTCCAAGGGATAAAAATATTAATTTCAGATAAATATCCTCGCTTTTTCCTTCCTTATAATCACGAATCACAATTTTCGGGATATTACACAAATAATAGCAGCAAACAAAACACTAGATCGCTAATTTTTTATAAATGGTCAATTTTTCTTTGATATGAGGAAAGTACGTCACCAACGTCCTTAATGACAACAATCAGCGACCAATCAAAAGGAGGAAATTTGTAAAGCACACATTAAGAACAAACCTTCGAAACAGTTGTTAATTATTAGAGCAATATAAGAATTGTACTCTTGCTTGAAAGCTTCAATCACTAGAACATCTATCACGGATGTCAACAGTTAGGATAACGCAAGTGATTATATCGGATGAAAACTATTGTCCATACAAGGTATACGAATTAAAGAAACAATATTTATATTTTCCTCAGATATTTAAAGCCTTAAATATTCAAGTTTAGCCTATAACTAACTGCACATCACACGATTGAAATAATTTAGATGTACTAAACACTGTTCTATTAACTATCCATTATCCCAAAAAAAAATTGCATACAAATTTTGATAAAATAGTAACGCAGTCAAATGGACAACACACTGTCTGATTGTAATAAGCTACCAGTGTGTTTGAACAACTCTAACGACCCAAAATCGAAATATGACTAACACAAGCGGGTTTGATTATAAAATAATTACCATGATATAACCTAACAACGGTTTTGCACAACCAAACACTTTACATAGCACATTTAAGTAATGCACAACAATCAATAAAAAATTAATGCATAAAAAGTCCTCCAAAATAAACAAGCTTTAGGTAGGATTCACTTAGGATTAATTCTTTATTTCTCATAATACAGTGCACGCCGCTTAATGGGATCACATCGGGACTCGGGTTTTTGATAAAAATAACAGAATGATAATAATAAACCGTGAGGCCGGGGATGGCTCAGTGGTAGAGAGCCAAGCTTTGGATGTAATACTTCAAACGCTTCCCGGTTCGAATCTCCCCAGGGAAATTGTTCTAATTCCCTAGGTGATCGGTACTGGGTCCCGGTCTCCATTTGCCAGTGGGGATCAAATTAATGGCACTCCTCGTGTTACAATCGCACCAGAGGAGTAACAAGATCATATTCACAAAAAAAAACACCACAGACCAGCAGGCTAAGCATGGTTGGGCACCAACACGGTAACCCGCAGAGTAGGGCCCTGTTGTGCATTGCATAAAATAACTTAGCCTTGTCTCACACCAAAAGCGATGGGCCTCTAAGGCCTGTGAAAGCTTCATAATAATAAAATAATAAACGCTGGACCATCCTTCACGTGCATCATGTTCACGGGCATTACTGAGCCAGAGCTTCAATGCAGATTCCACTTAATCGTCTTTCCTAGTGCGATTTCTTTTAGTGTTAAAATTGTCGTTTTTCTGTGCAGCGTCTTCTATTTCAACATGTTTTTAGAAAACATAGCACAAACCCAGCTGCGAATTGTTTAATTGTGCTCCTGCATTCCGCTGGCTTATATTCGGCAACTTATCGTCTGTTCTAAACTGTTAGACTTTTTTTCAACTAGATCGCGTTTCACTTTTACGTCAACCATTGCATGGGTTAGAATAGAACTGAGTTAGCTGCTGCCAACCAGCCTGGTTGGCAGCAGCTGGCTGTTAACTTAAGAGGGAGAAAAGTCCCGTTTTACTGGTACTTGATAAACAAAACAATGTATGCAAACAAGGGTATTTCTCGTGGGCGAAAACAATCCCAAGAAAAAAATGATAACATAAACTGCAGTCGTGATAACTATAAAAAATGTTTTTCCTGTGTAGTTGTATACGCCCAACCTGTTCTTCGCGAAAGTGATAACAATACATGAACGACAACATTATTCGTGATTTCAAGCGGAGTCCACTGCATGTGTAATAAACGTCCTACTAAACGGACCTTTCCATTTTTTTCCTGTCACACGCAAATTCTTCTCTACTATTTGAACGAATTCCTGTTAAAATTATAACAGTTATATCAAAATTAGTGCATATATTCCCCCATTTTATAATATATCTAATTCAGTAGTAGCTCACCAAGTGAAGTAGGTGAAGTGCCTCTTCACCTAAAATTTTCATTCAAATGCGAATATTTATTTAAATTACGTAACAAATTATTTATAGGCATTACACCTATTAGGCGTCGTTTATTTATGGCATACATACTCGTAGCTAGTGAAAACAGACACATTACCTTTTTTCTGGTCCCCTTTAAATTTTAAATGCAGTCCGTCGAGCGTGAACGCAGCGACCATAAAAAATTTTACCTACAACACTCGTGCAACTGTTGTGAAGAGTCAGTCTCAAACGTACTTTAACTCTGCACTTATACCTCCGTTGCCACGGTAACGCCTACTTTAATTCTACAATTGGCTCACGGTGAATCGCGCAAGTGAAGAGTTCAGTCGCAATCAGCCGCTGAACTGCATGTTCGGACTTGACCGTCGGTCTTTAAACGATTTCAACAATTTTGAATTCACATTTTTAGCTGTAGTATTTAATGGTATTTTCTCTCTCACTGACATATTATTTAATGTTCTCCAAAACAAATCACTGGATATTAATTTTTGTGTTACAAAAATAAATAAAACTATTGAACTATTAAAGAGGAAAAGGAATGACGATTTCTTTGATACACTCTTCGAAAAGGCTAAGAAAATAGAAATAACACAAATCGATATTTCTAAGCGCCCTAAGCGGGAATACGCTAGCCCTACAAATAATGGCATTAGAAGAAAATATAGAATTTTGTTTTTTGAAGTACTAGATCACATTGTAATGGAAATGGAAGTAAGGTTTCAAGTCTGCGATAAATTACAATTCATGTCTTTGGGTGATACTACGAAATCGGAAATTCGAACAATATGATTCGTGTTTTCCGTCTATTCCGTTATTATTAGGGTTATTATAACACCACTTCACCTATTTTTTTACCCGCGAGCCGCCACTGATATCTATAGATAACCTAACCGTTCCAAGAAATAACTAGTTAATGTTATTACAACAAAGGCAAATTCTTGTATGAGATTTTAAATATTCCAATTTTTAGTGAAACAAAGCTGAACTTTCAAGATCGCACAATTCATATAGTGTCACCTTTTTTAAACAAAAGCTTCATACAATGTTACTTATCTACGATTGTAGAAAACTTCTGGTTTTACAACTTCAAACAATGTTTCTGTTTGTCGGAAGAAAAATGTTCCTTGTGTTTTCCACGCAGGATTTCCTTGTTCCGCTGTTAATTTTCGTTGTTTCGGGGGTATTGTATTTTATGCACCTCTTGCGGTTTTATGCGCGTAAGATTTTTATGATAAACTCTAAATGAAATCGGGCAGAGCTCGGTGTCTCTTCATATATTTTTTATAACTTTAGCATCTGCCATAAGCAGATAGTATGATAATGAAGAAACCCGTAGAAATTACAAGGATGCGCAACGCAAACGCGTCTCTATGGACCGGTCCCTAAGTTTACCGAGCGATGGAAGAATTTGAATTATTCAGCTTGTCATATTTTTACGACCACGGCCTTTCTATAAGATTTAGAAGGGGTGCAGCACGCTTTCTCTCTCGCTCTTGCTCCTGGGAGATTACCGCGGGGCCAACTTTTCGCGAGATCGTAAAAGATAAGTCATTAAGCACAATTTTAGTCTGTCCATGGTTTCGAATAGCGCCGGCGTTACGCTCAAGCACGCACGCACAGGGGTAGGAGCGGTCTCTCTGTGTCCGTTAGAGTGAACTTTTTAAATTGCCGTAGTGAAATGACTGTGCCAATTTCGGTTAATTTCAAATTACTTCTCAAAGTATTTCCATTTTCCCCGACTTTCAACCCCGTGCTGAGCGCGAACCCAGAAACTCTTCAAATTTAGCGATTATCATGGTTTGTTGAATATTGAAGTAGTTAACATCGCGCTGTTCTAAGGAATTGCGAAAAGGGATCACAAAGATCTGTTGGAAACACGAGTTTCTTTTGATACTTCAACCCTTTTTAACCCTCATTTCTCTAATTGCGCAACCTATCCGATGTAAAACTCGTTACGTCCCTTCTGTAAATTGCGATCGATGTTAACGGCCGAGTTTTATAGAGTTTCTTTTCATCAAACAGAATTCCGTCTTAAGATTTTCAAGAAACCGAACACAAAAGCTCTGAAATCCTTTCCTAGAAATGGTACACATGCGAGCATTTTTAATACCACTACCGCCAGCTCTTTGTTTTCTCAACTATTTAAAAGAAAATCCGATCATAAAGGATACCTTGTTTTAAGAAGCCTCGTTGTTATATATTCTCCAAAAACATTATGTTGGTTTAGTTATATGAAAAGCTTTTAGTAAATGAAATATGATAATTTGCTTTTGCATTTATTAATAATGCGAAGTATTACAGCATGTAAAAAATGTAAATAATAGCAATAAATATTTATATATATATATATATATATATATATATATATATAATGAGGTCCGATAGCACTAGGCCGGACCTTTAGTAATGAAAATGTTGAAATATATTGTTAAGCAAATTATAGAAAACCATAAACTGCAAATTTTAAACATATTTTTGGTTATTACGTTGTTTGATTGCACTTTTCCCTTTGTTTTGTTAGTAATATCTTGCTGACTAGTATTTTCTGTAGTAAATGTGACACCAACATATTTGCATATATCACATATTTTAATTGTGCAACTATCCAACAGTAGGTCATACCCTCTTCCACCTATAACGAGATGTTCGGTTTTGTTGGTGTCTATTTCTAAGCCCCATTGCTCGTATTCTTCGTAGAGTTTTCGAATCATATAATCAGCGTCATCTTCATCTTGGGATATTATTACTTGATCGTCTGCATAAAACAAGGTTGACAATATCTCTTCATCTACTGGAAGACCCATATTCCCGCATTTCCTTTTCCAGATTTTTAGGGCTTCATTTAAATAAATTTGTCGGTTGTAAAACGTCGGAAAATATTCGAAAATGTTGAAATGTTCTTGATTCATCAACAATTCCGAATTGATGGTGTTTATTTCCTTTTCCAAAGAATAAGAGAAGAGCCCTACTCTGGCTAAAAACCAAGCTCCACCCTGTATAGTAACATTACGGCGTCGTAACAATTTTTGTGTGGAAAGATAATATTACCCGAAATAAAATAGTAAATATAATAAAAGCTATAATAAATAAACTCAAAAGCGAGACGGTGCTCGCAAAAGTTTAGAGCATTTTTATGATGGAATGTTTTGGAAGCTTTAAACTACTCGAACTAGCACATATAATTCAGCATAAGTTACGATTGTCTGCCTTAACTTCGGTAATGACTTGTTTTCGAGTTGAAGCATGTAAGTTAATGTGTGTAAAGCGTGAATTATATTGCTTGCGAGTTCTTCAGAGGGCTGCTACTGACAGGTTCAAAAGTTAGAACGGTCCTTGACACACTATATTCCTTGCCGGAAATCGGTTTTGCGAAGCGCACTGATAAATTTATTTCTATTCGAATTTGATTTTCCTCTTCCGGGTGCGTACACATTTAGAAATATGTGGAGGAGGGTTATTGTCTAGCATCTATTTTTAGAATTCCATTAAACCGAGGAAGTTACGAAAAAATAGGCATTATGATTTCTAAAGCAGTGGAGCTCTTGTATAACAGTTTTACTTGTATTTAACATTCTTGTGAATAGATAGATTCCCAGTTATTTGGTAATGCAACAAAGAAAAAAAATTTACACGTATACTACATTGTAAAAACCTTTATTTTTTTTTTATTCATAATAACCCCCCTTCCCGAACCGCTTTCGCATTACTTCAGGGGGGTACGGGCGTTCCTAACATACTAGCCATTCATCCAACATGCACCATAAACTTATCTAAGTGAAATACTCTCGCCTCAACCGGGGTTCAAACACGCGGCCTATCGGCCGCATATAGCTATAACCTCGAGTGGCAGCGCATATTCGCACTGCTCCACCGAGGTCCCTACATTGTAATAACCAAGAGCGATAAAGTCGGCCAGGCAACGTAAAAAATTTGGGAGTTTTACAACGTTATTTCAAAATTTCAAAGGATCAATATTTTAGGACAAAATAATTTTAATTAGCATTATCCGGCAGCAAACAGTATCACGCGCTTATTTTACATCATTTCACACGTGCCCTGCATAAAAAGAAAATTCTGTATTTACCTAATTTAGTACAAAATCAACACATCAAAATAACTAACAAAATAATAATCCACAATTAACTTTAAAACTTAAAATTGACGAAACAAAGCGAGTCGATTGAACACAAAAGCTTTAACTTTAATCTAGTGTTTCTTTAGAATTATCCACGACAGCGCAAAAAGAAAAATCCAGTCGCATTACCTCGAAATCCGAATCGTTCACGTCCGATGTGAATTGTTAACGCTGCTCGTACAAATTTGCGAAACCCGAGCTTTAGCCAGCATATAACAATTCACTTAATCGAGTTCGGCAATAGAGGTAAACAAAGAGAAAACAAAAAATTACAGTTTACGTACACGTTTCCCGATAAAAAGGAATTTTCATAGAACAGTAAACTCACGTGCTGCCTTTAAGCTCGTCCTTCAAGCCCAACCATAGAAAAGCTCACCTGAAATAAAAAAAGAATACAATAAATTTCAGTAAATTATCCATCCGCTCAAATATTCACATTTCATATTTTTCTACCTACCTATATTTAGAAGCAAAATAATGTTTATATTCAGTTTCATTTAACCAAAATTCAGTATTTACAAAAAAATATTATTAAAAGGCTAAAAATACCACAACAAAAATAACATTTTCGAATTATTTTAGAAGCGAATAATAAAATATGAGAGAATCGTATTTACGGCGTCTGACATTAATGTGGGGAAATTAGTTAACATTTTTTTTTCTAAAAAAACTTTGGTTGTATTTAACTCTATGAAAATAGATTTCTCAAATAAAGCAAACACTAAAACATTATTTTATAAAACGCCCCAAAATTGATGGCGTACTTAAACAAAAATTAACAGACATTTGCTCAGTACGCCGAAAACATTTTTATTTACCGTTTGTTGTTTGTTAATATAAAGTCTGGCAACTAAAAAAGGTAGAGCTGTACCATTAACATCCTATAATAGGATACAGCTGCCGATAGAGACACCAGGGCCTCTGACATGGGTTCTCGATGTGGTGTGCATCACGCCTTGAGCACCCGCATTATCCGTTCTCTCACAGGTAAAAACCTCAGTGCGTAATTTTTGACTGACCTTCGTCTGTCTTACCCAGTGAAGTATACTTATAAAACTATCAAACATCATATGTTTCATAACCGATGCAGAAACTCTATAGATAGCTAAAAAACAAATTAAAATTCCAAAGAAAAAATAGATTATATTTAATATGAATTTAGTGTAATGTTACATATGAGGAAATAAAAATAATAGAAATTCCTTAATACAACACAGACAGACGTTATATGAATTTTATATTGAGACACAAAACTTTTTTCCCGATTTTATTGACGTTAAGAATTTTTCTTAATTTAAATGTGTCTTTAGTTGGAGGTTGCTTACAGCAAAATTTCAAAAAGAAAACGGGCAATTATCGTATGATAACGAATATCATTTCATTAAATAGACAAACGCTACTAAAAAGTATTGCCTCGCGAAATAATAATTACTGCAGGAAACGTTATAAATATCCTGGCAATG
Source organism: Limonius californicus (assembly GCA_014611495.1). Taxonomy (NCBI): domain Eukaryota; kingdom Metazoa; phylum Arthropoda; class Insecta; order Coleoptera; family Elateridae; genus Limonius; species Limonius californicus. The sequence goes on from JABXWE010008000.1 coordinate 13,499, forward strand.
TTTTTAAATAAAACAGCTTATATATTACATGTTACATTTAAGTGGAAAATGAAAATGGCTTGTCAATAGCATACAGCAGATTTTCCGGTTTTCAGTAATCAAAACACTATACTTTCACTTTCTTAGTTTCAAAATATACATAAACAACTACTATATACTTAATACCAATTTCCACAAACGAAAACAAACCGGGATAACTACAGAACTCAGCAAAAACAAAGGTTCCCAAAGTGTATAAAATAAATTTCAGTAATAAACAACATTGTAAATAAAAACTCTCAGGTAACTTTAGAAAATAAAATATTGCTATATAAACCTCCAAAACATTTTAAATACTGCTGGAAACAGATTTAAGTAGTGACGTTTGGCTGCATCAGGGCGACATTCTTCAAGTATCTTTGTTTCTTTCTACTGAACGTGTCAGCCGACAGAATACGCCACACGTACAGTGTTGGTGTTGTTTCGTTCGCAGATGTCACTACGACCTATGTCTTTGTCGGAAATATGAATCTGCAAGCAACTAACAAAGACAGAAATGCGTTCAGTTTGTGCTGTGCAAAAAACCGCTAATCCGAAGCTGAAAAATGCTCATCCTAAGAACCATAGCAAGAAAAACAAACACTACGCGATATACAGAGCATTTCACAATGCCTCATTCCGAACAATAATACGCATATCTATGCTGTTGCAAATGCTATGCCCAAGACAATTCGAAGAAAGCGTTTTATTTCTACCTCTAAAATCTGTATTATTGTTTCAACTAGACTAAAATTAATAATTAAATTATTTTAGCCGAGGGCTACGGCCCCAATTTTGTTTGATAACTTCTTTTAAAATATAATATGTCAACAGTTATTTTAGAGACACAGAGCAATTATTGATTTAATTCAGGTAGTTCTTTGTTTAGCTTCAGAAAAAAATCACTGTTTTCTGCCAAATTGTTAAAAGAGTATTAAATTCTACACTGAGCCAATGATCGTCATTCTTTCTTGGTAAAATAGCGCAACAATGAAAGTATTGTTTTGCAGTTATTTTCAATAGTTTGGAAATGTAGTTTCGCAATGTAGCTCAATATTGTAAATTATTTCATAAACTATAAAAATGCTTTTACCAAATACTGTGTCAATTAATAAGCATAACTAGTAATTAATCATATACATATTTATTGCTTTCGAGTAAAATCTCGGCCCAGCGATGGGAGCGTAATAGAGATTAATTTAAAATAAATTATTTCATCATATTGTATGACACTTTGCTAGAATGCTGAATTTGAAAATTTAGCAATAGATTAATATACATACATTCCATTTGTTATTGTGATTTACCACACTACCACGTTGGTGGGGAACCTTGATTAACCAGCCTCGCGTGTAGATGTATTTTTGTCAATGGTCTTGTTACTCCCCTAATGCGACCGTAATTCGAGGAGTGCCATTAATTTGATCCCCAATGGCAAATGGAGACCGGGACCCAGTACCAACTATAGAGTGAATTTGATAAATTTTCTAACCCCTATAGTGATTCGAATGGTAAGCATTTGGACTGTCACTTTCAAAGCCTGGCTGTCTTATCATTGAGCCATCCCAGCCCTTAGTCTCATAAATGCCGTAATTCGAAACTTTTTTAAGAATCTGAGCAAATCATAATTATGATAAATTTATCATTTCAAGCAGTTTATTCAATGCAATCATTTTATTAGTCCCAATGGGCTACCTTTTGAAATAAAGTAGTCAGCATGAACCGTGTCCAGACTTTTCTATATATCGAGGCACTCGGCCGAAGATAACCAAGTCTTTTACCTACTTAATAATATTTTTGAGACCTCTAATTTGTGCTGTAAGGCAAAACAGCAAGATTATGCTGAACTACCGAATATCAAAACGATTTATTTTCATCTATTCGTACTATCCCCCCCACCCCAGAACTGTTTTTGCATTACTTCAGGGGGATGTGGGCGTCCCTTACATACTAGCCATTCCTGCAACATGCACCCCAAACTAAACTAAGTGAAATACGGTCGCCTTAGCCGGGGTTAGGCCACGCGGCCGATCGGACCGCATATCACTGTGAACTCGTGGCTGAAAGATCTACGCCGATGGTTCGGTTGCACATCAATTGAAACCTTCCGTGCAGCAATGTCTAAAACAATGATGGCTATTTGGATCGCCAACCTTCAGAGGGAGATGGTGTGAGAAGAAGAAGAAGCCGGGAATCGAACACCCCAGCCAATCGGCCGCATTTCACTATGACCTCGAGTGACAGCGCGTATTCGCACTGCTCCACCGAAGTCCCTGGCTAAACGATCTAATGTAATGAAGACAAACCTTGCGTTTTGAGCACGTACTTGTACCATACATTTTGATTACATAATACATGGTAATTCACGGAAAAGTAGAAGCCTACCATTCCAAAAATATGCAACCAAAATACATATCACAAGATACTGCGGTATCTACATGTTTATTGACGTTATTATGAATTAAAGATGCTTGATAGTTTGCGTGTTTGTTTGTTTTGATTGGGCGAGATCTAAGACGCGATTTTCCAAGCTTCCTCCTTGCACTGCAGCGATTACTAACTTATTATAGACGTTCACTATGAATTTTCCCACTCTGAGGAAGTTCCAACCTCAGTAGTGCTTGTTTACTATTAAATTAATAAATTGTTTTCTTACTATTTTATGATATTTTAAATACATAAACTTAGATATTTACAGTTGAGACTTTATTGCTTTCGTTCACACCTACTTTATTTAAACGTTAAATAGAATAAAATATCTAACACACCCAACAAGCGTCTCTGACGAATAATACAGTTAATAAAAATTAAGATATCGCTATATCATGTAATATGTATTTTGAATTTTCTATTTTTGGAATGCTATTCTCCCATGATTCGCCCGGTATAAATTAATTATTAATTGATGCATTATTTACAAATAATACAAAGAAAATAAAAATCATGAAATAACAACGTAAGGGCCGGTCTTTCAATGTTCCTATAAAAGTCTCAGATAGTTGTCGGGCCGTATAAACTAACCCCTAGGATACATCTACCCAACAATGTTGTTGCATCTTTCGATACAACTTATCCTGTTGGTTAGGTATCGGCCACATTCTTACTGATTAAATACCAGTGGGTCTAAAGAACATGTGGCAAGTTTCATTTAATGGTGAGCGGAAAAGAAAGCATGATTTTAAAAGCAAGTGAGTTAAACTAAGATACCTTTTTTTCCTCATTCATTCATACTACAGTTCCCCCTCCCCCCGCGAACCGCTTTCGCATTTCTTCAGGGGGGTGCAGGCGTCCCTTACATACTAAACATTCATGCAACATGCACCCTAAACTTAACTAAGCAAATGCGGTCGTCCCAATCGGGATTCGATCGCCCCAACGGAGCAACTGCATTTACTGTGACCTCGAGTGGCCAATGCGTTCTCGCACTCGACCACCGCGATCCCTAAGCTAAGATACCTATAGTTTGTTTACTAAACGCCGGGGAGCTGTGAAGGACGTCTCTCAACGCCACTTGCCCTAGTTGGTAGTAAAATATGGGATTTAAATTATCAATGGCATATGTAACCTTACAATCATTTTTTCTGAAGTAGCTTTACTGACGCCACTAATTCCACTTGCAGTTTAGGGGCGTCGATGGAGTAGTGCGGAAACGCGTTACCATTCGAGGCCACAGCGAAATGCAGTCGATCCGCTGGGTGTTAAAATCCCGACTGGCGCGTCCACATTTCACTTAGTTAAGTTTAGGGTGCATGTTGCATGAATGGGTAGTGTGTAAGGAACGCCCGCACCCCCCTGAAGTAATGTGAAAGCGGTTCCGGGGGGGGGGGGCGGTAGTATGAATAAACGGGAAAAAATTCCACTTGCAGTAATATAATATAATATAATGAACCACTTGTATAAAATCGCAAAGTTACATAAAAGCAACTGCTCCATGTATGTTACACAATGGTTTATGAAATATAAACAATTTCGTCTACACAACTATATGGTGCTGTATTATTTGGTGTAGCTTATTTCAATTTCTTCCAGTAGTAGTCTTCTTTAAATTAGATCGGAAAAATTTAAATCATCCCAAAAATCAAAATGATTATGACCATAAGCCTTTGGTCTGGATTTAGAAGACTAACAATTTCCGCTTCTTCAATTTGTATAATTTATTTATTTATTAGTTACGTTACGTTTATAAACACTATTTACATTTACATCCGCTCGAAATATTTCGTATCACCTTGTGCACTCTCGTAGCTGCCTTATCCTGCCGAAATAGTACTGTCGGCTACTTCTACTAACCGATAAGTTTAATCCTATGAAATAAGTAAACTAACCTGTGACGTAGACCATCGGAATACATTTGACTGTTAGGTTGTCTAGAACTTTATCGGAAAATTGAAAGTGAAAAAAATCTTATACAGAAGGAACAGAACTGCATCACCTGCCGTATTTCGTTATAGAGCAAGTATAGAAAAATTTCACCATAGAGAACGTTTAAATTTTGTTATTCTACTCAAGGAAGAATAATTTTACCGCTTATAAATTTTCCGATGTTGGGTATTCGTATTCCTGAGAGCAACCTGCACATGTCGGTATAGCTACCTGTTTTCGTTAAAATATACAACTCCCATGTTCATTTATTCACATAGTTGAGCACATCGTCGTGTAGAAAATTTAGCGATGCCGCAGCAAGTTATAATAAACAGGATGCTTACAGTAATTCCGGTCCTGAATGTGCTATAACGTCGCCATTAATTCCTGTTAACGTCTTTGTAAATCACCATTTCGGTGACACAGTTTGGTACAGTTGCTCGTTTCGCGCAACTGCACTTTTAAAAGTTCGGTGCCGAGTGTAATTCATGTTTCTACAAAGTTGGAATTGAACAACGCGATTTATTTCGCCAATTGACATGCACTTGTACTGGAAACGTTTTACCTCCATTTTTCGAACTGCGACGCCATAAATAAGGCACCAGATGTACATTGACTTGGCCCCGTTTAAAAATTCTAGAAGAATGATTATTACATAAATTACTTTTCTTTTGCAACTTCAAACCTGCACAGTGTTTCAACAAACTTCTCTTCATCGAACATTATTTACTTACTAGGGAGTTTTTATGGCAAATAAATTCTAAAATTGAAAAGAAAGAATATACTATGCCGCCGACTAATTTCAATGTTTCAGGTGGGAAATTTTTCGTAATCCTTTTCTGCTGAATGTGTAATCAATCAAGAATTATACTTCCATTTCTATAAGCAATAAAACTTTTAATATAACTGTATTCAACTATTATTGCGTCTTTTACTAATTTCAAAGAGTATCTAAATCAGAAACTCATATATACAGGCCATTTTGTGTCCATTAGAAGAGTTATCTACACAAAAATCGGAATCAAGATACAGAGAACACTAACTAATTCCCATTTTAACCATTTGTTTCTGTTTCTTCTATTTCCATGGAAAACTTGGGGCATGAAGAACAGTTTTCAGCCGATAGCTGATATGGACAAGAATATTTATGCCTCACAAAAAATTTCCATAAACATAATCAGAAAAACTCGTTCCGCTCCTAATGAATTATATAAAAAAGTTTATCGTATCGCCATTAACTTCAGAGAAAATCACTCAACTATAGATCAAGTCCATAGGATAACTGATGTAACTGAAAAATCGTTAAAAGAAAGAAACACATGTGCTATTGTCTTCCTAGATGTGGCACAAGCTTTTTACAAAGTGTGGCATACAGGTCAGATCCATAAGCTAAATACGAGGGCAGGCTGAAAACGAATGCACACATGTTTGTAGAGCGCGAACGAAATGACCTTCATAAGCGCGCCAGGTGGCATGTGGTAAGTAACATTCCCCCTCAATACGCATGCGCAGGTTTGAGGTCGTTGCGTTCATCCAGTGTATTTCGAGAAGCGGAAGTATGGAGACGTGTTCTAATGCTATGTCAACGTGAATTAAACAGCGTGCTGTTATCGAATTTTTAACTGCTGAAAAAGTGACTCCTACTTGGATTCGTCGTCGTTTAAAGACTGTTTATGGTGACGATGCTGTTGATAGGCCTACTGTAAATCGGTGGGTAATAAAATTTCGTAGTTGCGAGCCTGGAAAAGCCATAATTGTTGATGAAACACGCAGCGGACGTCCGATCACTGCCACAGACGATAAACATCGCAAACTCGTCGACGATTTGATTCAAAATGACCGGCGAATCACTCAAAAGCGTATCGCAAACCATATTGGAATATCCAAGGAACGTGTCGGCTTCATTATTGAACAATTGGGATACCGTAAAATCTGTGCACGATGGGTACCACGCCATCTCACAGACGAGAACAAACAGCGTCGATTGGAATGCTGCGAGCAACTTTTGCAGCGCGGCCGTGACGAAGGAGACGACTTTCTTCCGCAAAAAAACTTTTTTTGACTGTATTTTGGGATGCTCGCCGAGTTTATGTGACCGATTTGCTGGAACGAGAGGCAGCGGTAAATTCTTCTCAGTACATACAGACTCTAAAACACCTCCGACGTCGAGTTTGTCGTGTTAGAGGCAGCCTGGCGCCAATTTGACAACGCAACATGACAACGCTCGTCCACACACCTCGAGCGCAACTGGAGAAGCTCTGCGAAACCTGAACCGATTCCACACCCACCTTATTCCCCCGATCTTGCGCCTTGCGATTTTTATTTTTTTCCTCTACTCAAGAGAGACCTCAAGGATAATGATTACACCTCGAACGATGAGGTGAAGGCAGCTGTCAAGTCCTGGATTCGAGAAAAGTCGGAAGAATTTTTCAGTGACGGAATGAAAAAACTTGTTACACGTTGGGAGAAATGTGTTAGCCTTAACGGTGAGATGGGGCCTGATGAAAGACAGAAATAATGACTAACGACTTAAATAATTCAAAGAAACTGATGTAAATACCAGTTTGCAACAAATGCCACTTTTATTTAGTGTTTTCCGATATCTGAAAATATGCAGCAGTGAGATTTCTGGAGGACGTATTGTTGAATGTAAAAATACACAACTGTATTTCTACGTAACCGATGTTGCATCTCCTCAAGTAACTATGAAAGCAACAGAGCTACATAAATTTAATTCGTCCCATATGTGAAATAGCAATAATTTTTGATAAAGGGAAATTTTGTAAAAGTATCTGAATTTACACACAAACAGAAAAAACCCAATATAAGCTTCATACTTTTTAATGTTTTAAATAAAGTTTCACGGAAACCAAGATTACTGGCGTTGCTTCATTGTCAGTACTGCATGTGATTTTATTGTTGAAGTAACATAATCAATAATTGCTGCTTTTAAAGTTTATTGGGATAATTTTTGTATTTTGTATATAGTATGTATTTGATGGTATTGTGGCGGCAACCCCTGGGGTTCCGACGCCTACCTTCCGGCGATACTTAGCTTAATTCGGACATACTACAATAGCGCACTTTGCAGTATCGTGACAACAAACCACTTAGCCCCTGGCGCTAGCCAGCGGATTGTCGCTATTGTAAATAGCTGCCTTCCAGGAATTACTTCCGTGGGAAACTTCTAGCGAGGCAGCTTCCATCCCTTCTACGAAGCTGGAAAGTTTAACCACCTAGGTGCACCGAAAAGAAAGGCCAGTTCACTGGGCCGGCTCAGAAGGTTCACTTCTATATTTCACTTGTAAATAATTATGTGTACTTTTAACTGTAAATATATATTAACAAATTAGGTTAATACTTAGTGACTATTTCTCTACAGTGCAAGTATTTAACAAAGTATTTTCATAAGCATCAATGAATTGTTGTCGTAATACCATTTACACCCACCTTGCCACTTTTCGCCGATACGAAGTTTAACCACTATTGCTATAAAAATATCTCTATTCCACAAACCCCTTTATAATTAAGCATGTCTACCAGCTAAAGAGCAGATAAGAGTAAATTAAAAAAACTAATTGGTTGAATTATAAAAATTATAATATAATTTTATTATTTTCATATTTTAAATTCGTCAAAAACATACTCAGATTTGTCTGTTAATTAAAATATTAAATGTATTAAACATTTTGTCGTACTAAAAATATTGCAAGGAATTTTATAAGGAGCCATCAGTATTTTATAATAGAAAATAGTAATTCACTGGCATATTAATTATCGTCTATTAAATACATCATTACAGCATACTTTAACTCCAAAATCACTACAAACATGGTTGCATTTGGTGGCTTTCGAGGTATTCTACGGCTTTAAAATTTGTACTGATAAAAGAAATAATAATAATGGCGAACCACCAGCTAGCTTCACAAATTTTTACTATTTTTTTGTATAATATCATACTTAGTCAATCTATCAGAGATGGTGAAAGGTTGTTTTCCTGAGAAATTTAATATTTTCCATCATTGAATAATAAGACATATATTGGGAGACCTACCAAATATTAACGATTTTGGTTTTAGTCTCTGCAGTCTCATTAAATTATTATTAAGACAAACAGTATTTACTTTTTTCTTCCCAGTTTCTGCCGTTTTCTGTGCAGTTTACTGCTGTTAGAATAATATAATATATAACGACTCGTTTATCGTTATTATTTTCCCACGTCTAAAAAACCTCACTTAAAGAAACTTTTCATTTTATTTTAAATTAGAAACTGCGCGCCAACGATTTCTTTTTAACTACTAATTCTGGATCATAATGTACCTTTTTTGGTTAGTCCAACCAATTTACCAATAAGTTCGTTGTAGAAAATGGCGAGTCAAATTTAAAAAGGAAATGAACCTACGAATGTGTAGAAGTTCAAATAATACATCTCAGGTTTTTCAGGCGTCGACAGGAAGAAGCGTTCCGGCCACCCGTGTCAATTTTACCAGCAGACGGACAATTCCCTGGAAACATTTTGGCCAGAAGACGTTTTTCGGGATTGCATCGGTCTTGGGTTGTCGCAAAGGGTTGTTTGTTGGTGACCGCACCAAAAGGACGAGCCCGCACTGGCGCACTCATTTTGAGGTAAAGACTACCAACTTCAGAATTAGGATGTGTATAAACATAACGGGGAAAGTTTAACAACAACGGTATTTAGCAGCGTCATACAGCTCGCAATTGTGCTACTAAAGTTAAACCTATTAATTCCAACGACGCGTAGTGAGTAAGAACACAACCCCCTAATTTACGTATATCCGTTTCTATTTAAACATTTATTAAACGCGAAGTTTAGACATTCACTTAGAGGAGTTGCTACACTCACATGTCCTAAAACCCCTGCTGTAACTAAACACCTCTGCAAATTAAACTGTTATGTTTATCTCCCACACGCACAGCGCGAATATCTCGACGCCGACGAGTAGGATTAAGATTTTTATGCTTAACTGCAAATTATCACTCTAAACTGCTGAAACTCCCAACGCTTTTTCTTAAATTAACAAGAAGAAGTTCCAAAATTTACATATTTTAATTTAAAATGTTGCAAATATAGAGGAAGAAGAAACAACAATAGAAAAAAACACAAACTTCTATCACTGGAAAGATATAACTTGTGCATTCTAGAAGGAGTCATTCTTGATCCGGTACTTTTCCTTTTTTATACAAAAAAATATTTGTTTTCCTGTAAGTTCTCAAATTAAAAACATGTTCCAGATATAGTATTTTAAAATTATGTTAAACATTCAAACGGAAATATACAAAAAACTTTTACCGGAAGTTTGTCGGTCAAACTTGCATATTCCTGCTTAGTATACATCAAAAAACACACTGTATCATTCCATGACATCTGAACCTCATCGTACATGTACATGACGTTCACAGTATTAATCGACTAGTTACAAATTGAAGTCCATAAAACGTCGGCTATCCAATACAGTTTTAAGGACTGTCTGAATGCGAGTGGCCATACCGCAGCCTAGGTAAACACACAGTGCCCCCAGGAAGCACACAGTTCGAATATCCACTTCCCAGCACACAGCGTAATACGAGTATACATATGGATACACACAGTAACATTACTGAACACACAGCTCTAATGTTAAACTAGAGATACACAACTCTGGCTTTAAATTAGATACACCCAGTTCAATATTTAATTAGGTATACACTGTACCATCAATAAGCACACAGATCTAATAATAAATTGGGAACACAGTCCTCATAATAAATTTGTAGCACACAGTTCCCATATCAAAGTACAAGCTCACGGCGTAGCAACTGCACTCACAATTCGATGTTTAATTAGATACTCACAGCACCGGGTTAGTGCGCCATGTCGCTAACTACCTTAAACGGGGTTAAAGCTGCAGCCAGGTGTGGAACCGAGTCTTCAGATATCTTCGCAAACATTACACACATCACCAATAATAAGTTAGTAACACACAGCTCTCATAATATATTATGAGCACACAGTTCAAATCATAAATTCGAGGAACTTTACTTCCAAGAACGTTCTATTAGAGATCATTCAACTCAGAACTCACGTGCCCGTATAATTTTTAACGGTCTGAGCACAACTTTTATTAAAAAAAAGTCAGATGTTTGTAAAGCCGTCAGCAAATCTGTTCAATTCCTGCATCTATATTAGAATTATAATATGGTTATAATTCGGTAATAATGACTCTTAAACATTTCTTTTAATAGCTTGTAATAAATCAAACAATTATTATTTACTCCAAATTACTATTATATAAGATCACTTTAGATACCTTAAACTTATAGACGAAATTCATGCAATGTGATATTATTTGGTATACCACATATCCCCACAACTCGATGTTTACAGTGTCCCAATGATCGACTTTTCCTATTTAACCTATTTAATTTAAATTATTATAATCATATTTCCAGCAGAGGAATCTCCTGTCTACAATCTACAAATCTTCTGCTTTGACACATCGTAATTAACCAAAACATTTGTTAATTGTTTAATGGCTTGATTTATTGAAACTCATTAATTAATAAGCCAAAACAATATTATTAATAATGTCTACAAGTTTTGCTAGTTTTTCCCTTCCTTATAAAGGGTGATTTTTAGAGGTTAGATTTTCCAGTAGGGATTAAACTGTCATATGGTGGTCATATCGGGCAACCCGTATGTCATTTGTGCTCAGCGTTGTTAGCCATTTCACCATGAGTAGACTAATGCCAGAACAACGCCTGCAAATTGTTCAAATTTATTTCGAAAATCGTGGTTCAGTTCGCGAAACCTAACGTGCGCTACGATCAGTTTACGGTCGATATAATCGTCCATCCAAGCAATTAATTCGAATAACCATGGATCGTTTTCGCACCATGCACACTCTAATTGATAATATGCATCCGCAGAGACGTCCTACAGTGCGTACCGAAGAAGCTGTTGCTGCTGTACAGCATAGTATTGGGAGGACCCAAATGAGTCGATTCGCCATCATGCACAGCAATTATAGCTGTGTTCATCCATTTTATGGAAGATTTTTGGAAAGATCTTGGTTTACCAGCTTACAAGATGCAGCTCGTGCAAGAATTGAAGCCGCTTGACTATCGTGTGCGTCATACGTTCGGTGAATGGGCCGAAACCGAGATTGCTCTTGATCCTCATTTTCACCACAAAATTTTGTTCGGTGATGAGGCTCATTTTTGGTTGAAGGCTACGTCAACAAGCAAACTTACCGCATTTCGAGTGAAGCAAATCCACAAGTCATCATTGAGACGCCGCTACATCTACAAAAAGTCACTGTTTGAAGTGCTTTATGGGCTGGTGGAATCATTAGTCCATATTTTTTCAAAAATGATGCCGGCCAGAACGTTACAATCAATGCCGACCGCTATAGAGCCATGATTACTGAGTTTTTCGTTCCCCGATTGAATGGCATTAATGTGGAAGAGCTGTCGTTTCAACAAGACGGCGCAACATGCCACACAGCGCACGCCTCAATCGATTTATTGAAGGAAACATTCGATGAGCGCATAATTTCGCGTAATGGACCTGTGAATTGGCCTTCAAGATCATGTAATTTAACAGCTTTGGATTTTCTGCGGGGATATGTGAAGTCGCTAGTTTACGCCTATAAATCAGAGACGATGGACGACTTACAAGCCAACATTCGCCGCGTTATTGCGGATATACGGGCCGTATATCCGCAATAACAATAACAGCTACTCAAAAAAATGGTCGAAAATTGGACTTCCAGATTGCGCTTTATTTGAGTCAGCCGCGGCGCCTATATGCCCGAAATCATATTTAAACACTACTGGCATAAAATTATCTTTCCAATAAAGCCAATACCATGGCCATTACCTCGATTTTTATGTGTTTTATTTAATTTTAAAGTTCTATACCTCTGGCTACCTTCTGGCTCCGGTCAGTACTTGGATGGGTGACCCGAAGCTTGCGTTAACGGAGCGCCTCTCTCCCACGAGAATTGATCACTATGGGAGAGTAGATCAACAACTCCTGTTGTGGGGGAGCCCCTTGCCCAACAATGGGATGTTGTGGGCAAATAAAAAAAATACCTCTAAACAAAAAACACCCATTATGTATATGGACGTGATTAGGTATAGAAGACCAGAGTAAAGTCCGATATCAAGATACAGTGTGCTGTTTCCCTAACTACAAATGTTTATATTGTTTTTGAAAATGGAATCCGTATAAAACAAAAAAAAAAGGAATTGAAATTGACTTATTCATCAAAACATTGTCTATTGTCCTTCGTTTTCTCAATCACTTTTCCGTTTGAAAACGACATATAAAGGCCATTTCCAACTACAATCTAACCAAATATAATTTCTTTAGTTTTCTAAATATAGCTACATATTTAGCGTATTTCCATTATTCGCACCAAGAAACTTGATTTTAAATAATTTGAATATAAAAGCTTGTTTACAAACTGTTATTTGGTGAAGAATAAATTTGTTATCCAACCCCCATGAAGCCGACTAAAGTAGGAAATCGAATTAAAAATTTAGATATAACTTTCAGGATAAATACAAAACTCGGTACATCAACTTAATAAGTTAATAAGCATAACTGATTAATTCATTATAACTTCCTCTAATATAGTGTTACTTGAATAAGACATATGTCATGATATACATAACAAGTTGTAGTATTTAAACTATAACAGAGACTCCCATTTTTTAAAATACGATCAATTTTATGTTCTGTTACTTGCATCTTCTTCTTTCCGGTTTTGTTAACCCTCATCCGGGTCTTCCGGTGTTCAATATATCTTTTTTCCATTGGTGTATGTTTAACCATTGACACCCCCGCATATTTCGGTATTGTGTGGACTTTTCTACTCCTTGTTTCCATTCCTTTCTTGGACGGGGTCTTTCTCTTCTAACTTGTGGCGTCCATTGCATTGTTTTCTTTGTATTCTCTGGACACCACATGAATTATCGAATTTCTATCTCTTCGACTATATCATGTTCTACCTTCATTATTTCTGGTATTCGTATATTTCTTGCCCTTTTCTTTCTTGATATCCGTGCCGCTCTTCTCTAATAATTCGTTGCTACAACTCTGAGCTGTTGTTAATGTCGATCTGAGATTTGCCATATTTCAACATCATAAAAGATTATGCTTTGTATCATAGTCTTTCACATGCTTCTATGATTTGTCCGGTTTCCAATGCCAAATATTCGGTAAATCCTGCAATTTTTAGGTATTTTGTTTTCCGGACATTTATCTTCAACCCCCATTTGCCGAACCTATTCTAATTAACCAAATAGAGAAACAAATATCTTTGCTTTGACAATTTAAAGCGTAAATATTTGAAAAACTGACCAATCTTTAACGAACTCGAAATATAATAAATTAATTTACATTCTTAAGAGGAATTTAACTAAACAGATAACGCCGATATAGTACAAACATTATTTCAGTTCTATGTCTTTTAAGGATAAATCAAATGATAAAATTAGACTTCTCTGAATGTATGCTCTACATGTTTCCTCCATTTTTATCTTGTACTACTGCAGTTCAACTATTCTCTGCAAGAATTACAAATATAATCCTGCTACGTATTTCTATTTTCTGCTTCTTTCTGCTACGTCTTTCTTCTCATTACACTATATCTTTACCTTTTCCTCTTTTATCTCTCTACTTTTTACCTGTGTTCTATCGTACTTCACCGTACAATACAGTCTGAAGCTCACGCAACCGTTTTATCATGTCCAAACAGCTACTCTGTGATTTGTATCAGTCACCATTAAACTGCAAATTAATCATTGTTAGAGGAATAGATTCTGACTTCATCAACCAGCCTTAATCGGACTTACAAGCGTTGTTTCCAAAGAACGCGAAATTTCAAAACTTTCCGGGCGCTTCTTGACACCACATTCCATAAAAATTTAAATGCAGCTTCAATTTACGTATGAATGTATTGCAGAGTCGTTTTTCATTCGGAACGTCTTCTTGCTTGCCGGATTTGTTTTAAATTTCAAATATGTTTTATCGGATTACAATTTGTCTGGGAGCTGAGGCTGCGCATGTTGTGTGTTGTTTGTTTGCTACAACAAATGGCCGGATTATGACGAAGCCGAACTACATGTTTTTATGTCTCCCGTCCATCCTTCTATAGACGACGTATTTGTCCATTGCTTTTTCCAGCCGATATAATTACAATTGTTTATTTAGCGAAGCTTGATAAAGCGTTCTCATTAGTCATCTTCCACAATAAATGGTATATTTTTTTAAAGCATGCAACCTTTTACAACGGAGATTATACCTTCGGCATTTGGAAAATGCAATCCTCCATTTCAATATTTAAATTAGTTTTCAATCCCTTGCCCTTTTATTTTACGTATAGTAGAACAAGCAAATCCCCAATTGGCTTTTACGATTCAATTTTTATGAGTTTAGTATATTTTATCACCAGTTATGTCTGTTTAATAATTCAAGAGTTACGCGCGCGTTAAAAACCCTGGAAGAGCGATTTTTACGATAGTCCTGTAGATTTTGAGATTTTTCGTATTTTTATACTGTTTTTTATGTCTCTTCACTCTGGGAGATTGATTTACGGTGTGCTATATGAGCGCAGATAAAGTTTTGGCAGTGGGCTCCCGCTCCTGCAGGGCCTGGCAATGCAGCTCGCGATATCGCGATCAGCCGTTTCCTGCCGCTATAAAACATATCCGAGTGATCCTCTTAAGAGCCAGAATATATGACAGCCCTTCCGGTTGTTAATATGATAATGCCGACGTAGTTATGTGCAAACTACGGAGACGTATTCGCCTAAAGACACTAATTTCAATTGCGTCCTTGTAGATAATTACGGAGAATCTGGTCCAAGAAACAACAGCCTTATCCAGTTATTCGCTGATATTCTGTTTTATAAAGCATTATTTGGAAAGCACTTTGGTAACTGATCAACAAACATTCCCTACAAATACAGCGGTGTAAAATGCGGTTATCACACCTCATTGCGAAAATGTTGTATTAAACGGATAGGAAAATCCTACAAATCAACACTCAGAAGCAAAATAATACACAAAAAAAAGATACATTATCAAGTCTCAAAAAGGAAAATTGGCCAAAAAAATATGAAGAGCTCGCTACGAAACAATAAAAGCAGGAAGATCATGGAAGGAGCAAATCCAAGAGGCAGCAAGAAATAAAATAACAAATGGAAAGTGTCAAAGAACATTTCCTAGACAGAAAGGGATGGGAGCATTGGAAACCCAGATGGGCACAATAAAGCTAAATGAAAGGTCCACGAAATATTTTTAAAATAAATGAACTTTCAATAATATTTACATTTACTATAGTGTGGTGAGAAAGTTCCGCACAAAAATTCATTTTGTTATTTAATGTTTTATTGAAAAAACCCCGAAACACAAAAATTTTGTTTTTTAAAAAGGCAAACGTATTTTTTTTTCTATCGGCTTTAGTTTCTGCACTACGGCGCCTCCACCAATTTTTTTTAATTTCAGCCTCATTTTCCCCTTATTTTCATAGGTCTCTTCACCAGTTAAATGAATATGTAAAAACATTAATACCCCGCATAACAATCTTTTCTAGGTAAATACACAAGTTTCAAAATTTCAGACTTTATTTTTATTGAAAATAAGAACAGAATGAAAAAATGTGATTGAATAGCAATTGTAATAATGGTTGGAACAGCGATAGAATAAGAACACACGAGGAACCTTCTAAGTTATTTAATCAAGAACATCTCAATAGACCCCCTATTGCAAGATCTACATTGAGTAGAATAGTAACTAGACTTGTGGAAACTGGGAGCTTAAGAGATTTACTTCGAGAAAATCGGCGTCAAGTGCGAGGTGGAATCAAATTGAACGTGTTGCTTGAAGCTGAAGAGTATCCTCAAACTTCTACAAAGCAAATTGCCAGCCAGCCATACATTTATAGTAACATTATTTGAAAAATAAAAATACCACCCTTATAAAGTACGCTTGATACACAAGTTAAATGAAGATGATCCATACTATCGATTACAGTTTTGTGTAGAATTAATGTTAGGCTATGGTGACAATTACAACTTTTTAATTAATATTATTTCGTCTGATGACGTCACTTTTTGTCTGAATGGTTGAGCCAGCCAGTATCGAGAAAAAGTGAATGTATGGGTGGGAATGTCAGCCTCGGTTGTCTAGTGGCTAGCGCATTTGCCTTTAGATCCAAGAGACGCGGGGTCGAACCTGGCCGAGGCCAGCGAGATTTTTATAGCGGGGAAAAATCTGAAAAAAGTGCGCCTTCTGTCAAATAATAAGTAAAGCCGTATGTTCCTTGTCACTGCGATGTGTGACACGTTAAAAATCACTATTGGCGTTGGAAATACCCCAGATAGTCAAAATTCTTAGTTAGGGTGTACAATAAGCCAATGATGGCTGCAGTGCTTGGAAAACCGCATCCTAGATCTCGCTCTTTCAAATCAAAAAATCAACAATCAACATGGGTGGGAATGATAAGAGGTCGTCTTCTAGGGCCTTACTATTAATTTTTTAAATTTTTAGCATCTTGAGTTAGTTCCAACTCTAGAATCTCGTTTTCCAAACAATGACCATCCTAATAGGCCTCACCCAAGCATTTCATTTCAACAGGATGGAGCGCGTCCCCATTTTGGTGAATAAGTCCGGCACGTTCTTGCCGATAGTATGTTCCGTGATGACAGATGACAGATGCTTATGGCGGTGAGGACCGTTTGAGTGGCCTGTGCGTTTACCTGACTTCATTCCGCTAGATGAAATCGCGAGTTTACATTCCCAGGCCGAACAATTTAGACGATTTAAAGCGTCGGATTCGCTTAGAAAATTGAATGTATCAGCCTAAAAATTATGGTGAATAATTTAAACGTTTCCATTAGGTAATTGTACCCATAATGCTCATATTTTCATTAAAAAAAATTTGCATTGGTTGAACTTTATGTGCATTCAAACTGTTATGTGGGGTACTAATTTTTTATATCACTATTTAACTGGTGAAGATCAAAATAAAGGGGAAAAATCTTCTTCTTCCGATTATAGGCCAATGGCCTGTTAATTACCTACAATGGAGTAGGTCCTGTGAGCCCTCTTTGTACGTATGCCGAGCAGGAGGCTAATCTAATCAGGGGAAAACTGAGGATATAGCCTAAAAATTAATGACGACTTCATAGACGTCTTTTTTTTATAACATGATATGTTTCAGGGTTTTCCCAAAACACATTGAATAACACACTTATGAACTTTATCACCACAATGTACATAATTACATTATTACATATCCGTGTTTGCAAACTAAAATAGTAAAACTATATCCCGTATTCTAAGATCCAGCGAACAGAAAGCAAGTGGAAAGTGAAGTGGAGAAAACGAATAATAGTTCAATAGTTCAAGTGGAAGCGAGTGAGTGTTACACTATCAGATGGAGGTAGCTTTCTTTCGAGGTCAAAATTTAAATCCACAGAATTTTAGATGATTAAAAAGTTTGAATTTACTTGATTAAAATTAACTTTCTTGTACTGAAACACCCCTATAGATTTTTTTGTATTTTGTACTATGTACGTGGCTATGCTGTCTCATTCTATTCGTATTGTTCACGATATTCTTTCCAATATTCTGCCCAATAACCTGCGAATAATTACATTATTTGAAGCGGCCGTGATATAGAGGTTAGCGCCTTAGAGTTTTACGCTGAAGATCCTGGGTTCAATTCCCAGTATCGGAACATCGGATTTTTAAAGGCGGTTCTCCCTCGCAAGGGGGTTGTCAAATCAGCGAGGAATTATGTCTAATAAATTTTCTCTACGGTAGAAGTGTTTACCGCTTTCCGTGGTTCGGAGCCTACGTTAAGCTGTAAGTTCTCTATGTCTCTGGCACTCTAAACACGCAACACAGGCATAGAAGTGAAGATCGGTACGGCTCGTAAGAGATAAAGCACTCGAAAAAGAATTACATTAATACAAATTAGGACTTTTTAAGAGGGGTTGATAATGCATTTGGCAGATGTAACACTCAAGACGGTAGATTAAACATACTTTTCCTGAGTAGAATACAACGAAGAAACTTATATAAATGCAACGACCTCCAATATTTGCTGATATTTGCTACTGTTTAGTATTTTTATAGACTAAAAGTAAATTATAGGGTAATTATTAATTTCCAAACGGTGATATTTATGTCACGATTAGTTATTTAAGGCTATTCCTATGCGTTGCCACCGGTGTTTTTCAATTTTAATCGAAAAATTTTCATAATGTACGAGAGTCATATGAAATATTCTCGAGGTGAAACAGAGAAATGCTTTATATCGTTTTGAAATTATTTTAATTTTATACTAATAAAACCGCATTTGCCTCAACTCTATGTAAATCCTATTATTCCACTGTGAAACTTAAATTGATTTTAAACAACTAAACTAAAGGCAAAATAAATCTGAATGCCAGTTTCTCAGTAAATAACCGTTAATACCACAAGTGTGAAAAAATATTGTGGTCTCAATTTTTAATCTAGAAAGTGGAACATAATAAAAATTGAATGTTTTTTTATCGGCCGAAAAACTATAAGCAACGAAGCTATTTGAATCTAAAAGCCGAAGCATATTTGTAAATGATTAATTTTGACAATAAAACATTCAAAACAATATAAGTCCATGCCAAGATATTTCAATTGCAAATACGTAGGTCAGATAACACCTTAAACATATATTATTGTAAATAATCAGCGATAATCTCTGAGAAACATCATCTTATTTGTTAATGTCATTCCAATAGTATGATAAAAGTAACGTGTTAGCCAAAAATTAAACGCCCTTGGAAATTTCCACGTTAATCAATAAGTTTGTCCCAAAATCTCAAAGTTAGACCTAAACATTTCTCAATGAAAGTTTCTCATTTCCACTACCAATATATAAGAAATATTCTGCACCTTGATTATTCAAAAGGAATAGGCAACAATACGTAACATTAACAATAAAACTTGTTTCACCACTTGCAAACACAGAACCCAAGATTTCCCAAGAAAATGCAGCAAGTACACACCGCACGACAGGCTTGTGCCCGCATGTCCGAATTCCTTCTGCAATCTTAGCCAGACGAGAAGAATGTTATTTACTCAAGGACTCCTTCAAGAATGCGTATTAAGGATGCAGAACGAATATTGCACCCTCAAGTCTTGCGTTCAAAACCCGGACACAATTCGATCCTTGTTTGTTGGTGTAATATGTCTTGTGCAAAAGCGTTTGCTGGCCAAAATAATGGGCTCTAGGAAGTGCTGCCTTAATTCTAATTAACTCTCAGTTTAGAGGGTACTTGCATTAGTTTCAGAATGAACTGCAAATTTAGATTCTGCTGGATTTGTATCCTCTTCTTTAGGTTTTAGTTTAGAGAATATTTGGCCGTAGGTACATACTTTTAGCAT